>CM076569.1:66580503-66873864 GCA_034641835.2 Pinus albicaulis | reverse complement strand
TAAGTAACAAAATAACAACAATATCCATCTGAAATCATTCTCTCACAGAGTGTAGCTTGGAACTTTATACGTCCCATTTTAACTGCATTTCCAAATAACAAAATTTAAATCAGTTATGAGTGAAAACAATGCCTCTTTAGTAGTTATACACATTTATTCGATTACTCGATCGATCCTGTCCAGAGTCCTATGTTACTTCTAAAAATTAAGCTAAATATGAACTAATTCAAATTGTAAAAATGAGAAGTTGTTAATAGCTCATTAAATCAACATTGTTTTTATTGTATTTATGTAGTCAGAAAGGAAAATGATATGAAAGAATGGTTCCATAAGCAAATTGTTAGTTTCATTGTTGGCAGCTAAACTTACCCTAGTATTTCTAAGAGCGGTGGATGAAAGAACGGTTTCATTACCATTTTTATTTTTGGTTTTCATTGTTGATAAGGTTAAAGCAACCTTAGTATTTCTTTGGCAGCAGATGAAGTAACGTTTACGTTACGGAATTATTTGGTTCAATGTTATAGTTATCTTAATATTTCTGCAAGAGGTAGAAACTAGAATTCAACACATGATTTTAGCTTAAATATGTGCACAGTAGAAAATAATGAGACAGATTATCTTCTTGATTAGTCTCTCAAAATGGCTGCGGAAAAAACACGAGTTAAATTCAATGTACGCAACACTATCGTAATAAAATGATAAATCATGTATTAAATGGAATATCAAAACAGGAAGAATGTTAAAGTTTTATCATTTTATTACGATAAATCATGTATTAGCTGGAATATCAAAGTTGGATAACTAATAACATGAGAAGAATGATTCGCTTTATTTCCGGTAAGTGCAACGTACTTCAAATACATTACACACATCCACAAGCATCTTTCTTAACTTTTTTTCACTTAACGTACGTGATCATCCAAGACTTAAATGTGGGTTAGATAACAATCAATTAATATTTTGCTTCTTATCACTTTACACTAAAAACATGCACACTTTACGGTAGTGATTCCTTGCACTTTTTACGGTTGTGATTCCTTTCCGGTTTAGATGAACACTTTTCTGGTTTTCGAGTATAGATACCTCACAAAACTCAAAAGAATCCTTTAGATTCTCAAATTCGATATACCACCTTTTTAGTGAAAATTTATTACTTTCCGGTTTAGATGAACACTTTTCTGGTTTTCGAGTATAGATACCTCCCACAAAACTCAAAGAATCCTTTAGATTCTCAAATTCGATATACCACCTTTTTAGTGAAAATTTATTATCGATTATTTTTGCCCAGATATCCCATCATAACATGACATCCGAGTCAATGTTTTTAATGCTACCACTCATTTGGTATTTTGGTTAATGTTACATTTCCACCACTTATAACTTGAGTAGTCACAGCCAATTTGTAGAAATTTCATAGCAAAACATCCTTAATGAAAACCATAGCCCCTTGCACGGACGAATAGCCACCATTACGAAAGAGTGCATCAACACTTGTATGACTGAGCTATTTAGAACCAATATTTTTATTCTAAATAGATTTGACCACTCCATCTACATAGAAGTTTATTTGTCATGCCACCTTAATGAGAAACATTGACAATTCTCTATACTCACAAGAACTACTGCTCTCTTAATTCATTGATAAAGAATGCAACTTCCAATTTTTTTTGGGTGAAATACATGTGGGTTTCATTTAATAAACCTATGATATAATATGTGTATTGTATCACCCTCAATGATCACGAGGACGACATGACATGGGGAATTCTCAAGAAGGGGCTTCAGATTGTCAAAGACATATACAATGGTATGTCTAGGAAAGAGAAGGGAAAACATTTTTCAAGCTAGGCTTAGGTAATATGGAAATGGAATCCTCTTAATAAAATCAAATGTTTTAGTTGGTTGGAAATTCAAGACCGAATATTGATGTGGAACTGTCATCATCCAAGAGGTTACTAGAGTCCGGGCATCTACCTTTTGTGCAAGACTCGCACAGAAGACAATGTACATATGTTTCGTCACTATCCTTTTGCGAGGGCTCTTTGGGATGGGGTCATGGAGTTTTTCAACATAGCACCTTTTTGACGTTATCCATATTTGATTTGTTTCCTGTGTTCTTGGTTCAAATCCCATAAATGATACCGAGTTCTCCCATTAAATATGGCCCATCTCGCGGAGCCGCAGCATATTAATCTTTTAGCATAAAGAACCAGTGGTTTGGGAGGATGTCATTAAAGAAATTTCTTATTTCAAGAAACTTGGACCACCCAAGAAGAGCAACAACAATAGATTTTACAGAGACACATGACAAGTATTTCTAGCGATTTCTTTGGATGGTGCATGTTCCAGAAGAAAATGTCGGTGTGGTGCCTATATAGTCATGGAACCATGTAATTTTTTCCACTTCTATATAGTCATGGAACCAGGTAA
This sequence comes from Pinus albicaulis, assembly GCA_034641835.2. NCBI lineage: Eukaryota > Viridiplantae > Streptophyta > Pinopsida > Pinales > Pinaceae > Pinus > Pinus albicaulis. The sequence goes on along the minus strand of CM076569.1, from coordinate 66,871,434 downwards.
TCTTTTCCACTTCTCGTGGGAAGGGGGACATAGCTCTAACAACAATTCAGAGATCACATCCTTGTGGGGAGTCTTGATTGCGGAAAAATGACTAGGTATGGAACACATTCAGGTACATTCAGGTAGATGGAGATGCAAAGGGAATCATAGACTCAGTGAAGGGTTTCAATACTTTCAATCCTCCCATTCTAAATAAATGGATGAGATGCATCAAGAGGTTGGTAAGTACCTTTCATCATATCAATTTTGATCATATTTATAGCGAAAAGAACTAGACGACAGATTTACTATCCAAGAGATGAATTGACAAGTATCCAGGTAAGAAGCTTTTCTTTTCTGCATATGTAGAAGGAGTCATGACAAATGCTAGTAGCATTAATTTCTCATAGAAGTTTCATGTATTGATGGAATGTGACATATTTTTGGAGAAAATGTAAGGAGTAATCAAAAGAATTGACAATAGATCCGGTGAAAGGGAACTCTCGTGGAGATTTGTTAAAAAAGTTTTTTTCTTGACTGTAGATGTAGGAATCATATGATGAATAGTAGAAACAAGCTGGACAAGTGATGTAAGCATGTCAATCCAAGATACAATAGGATGTTTTAATCGAAAGACTGGAATATTATACAAATATACTATTTTTTTATTAATATAAATCAAAAGAGATTTTTCCACTTAAGAAAAATTTAAAATATACAATTATTTTCATTATTAAACAATATTGTCTCTAAGAAAATTTTAAATATCACCTTTTAATTCAAAATCCCTACACAAGGAAAATGGCCATCTCAAAAGAAGGAAAATGACTAATGTGCATTAGGGATCTCACGGCAGTAATTTGGGATTCCCTCCTTCCTATGTGGACTCCCTCCTTCCAGGGTGGTTCCACCATGGGTTTTCCAAGCTGCAGGCCAATTTATTCAATCTTATTATCCTAAGCCTCCCATACTTAGGTTAGCTAGGACAGACAGAGAAGTTCAAACTGAGTAAGGATGGATGAATTGGTCCTGGATCAACGGGTTATGAATCTGCTACCACTGTTTGCTTGTTGATTGCTTCTGATTATCTACCAGGAAGGGTTGCTAAGCTAGGCTGGTTCCCATCCCACCTTCATCGTTCGATCAAATCTTTAAGCCAAATCCTCATTTGTATGGGTGCGCAGACAGTTCTTAGACGCATCATTACTTTGACATTCGAATATTTAAATTAAAATTAAGTATTTCAACCTCCAATTTTTTTACACTATATAGAAGCTTCTTACACACAATTTTTTAATTACTTTGACCTTTTCATTTATATGTTTCCCTATTTTAATTTAACTCCCCTGAACCTTTAATATCATCAAATAAATTAAAGTACTTCGAGCTTTTATAAAATCCTATATAAATTCAACTGATATGAAATTATCAATAAATCTGCTCAATCCGGTTGTGAGAAATTCAACTGATATGAAATTACCAATAAATCCCCTCAATCCGGTTGTGAGATGCCACTGATATAAACATCTGTGTTCAAGGAAATTTAACCTTCATGCACGTTTCTAAGCATAACATTAAGTGAAAAAACTATGAAGAGATTTGACTACTCAAGGGTATCTTCAATTATCATAATATTCCAGATTACAGATAACGATATCATGCCAATAAACTCATTCAAATGATTTTTAATCCATGTGCCTTAAGGCCACCTAAAAATTTGTCCCACTTTAAGGCACGTGCTATACTTGCCCCAACTAAAACACACAATTATCCTTTATAAATCTAGCTAGGGAAAGGTTGCTGGTAGCTTTTATTGAATAAAACACTATCATCCATATATGAAATCTCGGTGTCATGGAACGTGGATGAAGCCTATGGCATGCTAGCCTACACTCTTAATTGCTTATCAAACTTTAATAGGATACACCCCGGTGGTCAGTAATCTTATCAATGGCTGGTTTAGCATTCACTTCCTAGATGAAAAAGACGTTCAGAAGGTTATCACCAGGACATGGGTCCGAGGAAGGAGTTTTATGCAATTAATCCCATGGTATTTAGGATTTAACCCGGTTCTGGAAGCCCCACGAAGCCGGATCATATGGGTCAAGTTGCCGGGTTTGCCTCTTGAATATTGGACTGTAAAAGCACTACAGACTATTGGAAATTCGATTGGGACTACAAAGTATATTGACCCTGCTATTATTGGTTCAAGTGATAAGAAAATAGCATGGATTCTAGTGGAACTTGACTATTCTGGTGGATTACCAGGGGATATTGATCTGATCTGGGGTGACAGGAAACATTGCCAGAGGATAGATTACTGGGGAATTCCCTTCCGCTGTCTTCTATGTCATCGGACAGGACATCTAAGGGAGCATTTCCCTTTCCGTCTTCGAATTCACCACTCGGACGGATTTAAGATGCCGAGGGATGCTGATAAGCGGGCGACAGAAGTGGATGATTCTACTGCGCTCTCACCTCCAGGTAATTCTAATAACCAAATCTCTGAGGAAGATGCTTTTTTGTCGGCCATAGAACAATCGGATGGGATAGTTAATTGTATGGGTGGGGATATAATTGCTAATGACTACAACAGGCCCCCATTTGATGACTGCCGCGTTTTGATTCCGGAGTCGAGTAAGGAACCAACAATTGATATAGCTGTTGGGCCGGGTAGGGATTTATTATCCGAGGGCACAAATGTCACTATTGATGGGGATGGGGATAATAATAGTCCTTCAGCTGAATATCTGGATGTTCCCGGGCATGGCAAGCCTAGATCAGTCGATTGTCGACTACCTGACAGTAACATTCACAGGAGCGATCGGTCATCCAATTTCTTCCCTGGCGAATCATCTGGCCATCTCATTGGGGATTCAGCCGATGGACCATGTACATTTGATTATTCAAATGACCAGAATGAAGGTGAACGATACTCGGAATCTCCCAGGAACACTATTGGTTGTGACATCGAGTCATTGCTGGCAGATTCAAACATTGACATTGCCGCACTTACAGTTTTTGACAGGCCTCCTCTGTCTACGACTCCTGATTCATCACTCCGATCTGTTCCCGTTCCACAGTCTGGGGGCAAGGCTAAAACAAAGGGAGATAATAAATACTCCAGAGGGAAGTTTAAAGCAATTTCCCTTTTTACAGAAGATGAGGGTAATATGACTGATGTCCCTAAATTAATCAGTGATGGCACAACGGATAATTCTCGGGCGCTTAGAGCGCTTTTCCCGGATACAAGTTCGTCATGACTCATCTCCTATCAATGAACATCCGAGGGCTGGGCAGTGCCACCAAAACAAACTGTCTGAGGGAATTGCTGTTGGATAATATACCCATTATTTTCATGGCTCAGGAAACGATGTGCATGAGGGAGAAGGCTATAAAGATGTTCCTAAATATGAAACAGGGCTGGCATGCGGCAACAGTTGATGCTGTTGGACAATCGGGTGGGCTTATATCAATATGGAATCCAGTATACGCCAATTTCCGCGCTTATAAATTCTTTGGCGGGATCATATTAACAGGGCACCTCAGAGGGTACGCGGAGCAAGTTAACATCATCAATATATATGCACCATACGCCAACAGACTTGCTTTCTGGCAACGCATGTTTACTTCTCGCATTATCAGCTTACAAAACTTGATAATCATGGGGGACTGCAACTTTACTATGCGGGCTGATGAAATATGGGGGAGATCAGCTCGCAGGGATCCATTATCAGGGTTTTTCAGTACTGGTTTTCATGATCATCACATGGTGGACATTCGTCCGTCTCCACTTCTGCCGACGTGGACAAATAGGAGGGCAGATGGGGAATTCATAGGAAAGAGACTGGATAGGGCGCTAATACATAGTGATCTTATTGACAAATGGGGTTTGCCGAGATCTGATATTATCGTATCTGAGATATCTGACCACATGCCGATCAGATTATCATGGCGTAGTAATGATTTGGTTTGTGGCCACCCTTTTAAATTTAACAGGGTTTGGCTCGAAGACGATGTATACACAGGTATGGTAGCGGATCTGTGGTCGCAACCGGCGGATGATTCGGCTTTCAAGGATTGGGACCTATTTCATCATAAACTACAAAGGATTAAGAATGCCACGAAGGCTTGGGAAATTCAGAAGAAGGCGGCACTAAAGGAAGAATTGAAAGGAATTAATAAACAGATGGATGACTTATATTTTTCCATATCGACCTCAATCCCGAATGTATTCGTCACAAACTATTTGAAGGAGTTGGGTGACAGAAGGAAGGAGATATTACGGATTGAGGAAGTGTCTTGGAAACTTAGGAGCAGGATTACATGGCTCAAAGAGGGTGATCATAACACCAAATTTTTTCATAAATCTGCAAGTGCGAGGCGGAACAGGAACGCCATATGGCGCATTAAAAAGGCCGACGGCAGCTTTGCAATCTCCAATTCTGATATACAACATGAAGCGTATTCACATTTCTCTATGTTTTACAGGGCGAATTCTATGATATCTGCTGATCAACAGGCTTGGGTGTTGGATCATTGCTGTAGATATTTTAACAATGAGGATATATCAGTGATTGATGAAGTTATAAGCCCGAATGAAGTATTGAAGGTTCTGAAATCATTTAACAAGGACAAATGTCCGGGTCCGGACGGATGGAATGCAGAATTTTTCATATTTTTCTTTGATATGCTGGGCAAAGAACTGACGGACATGATGGAGCTTTTCCGTGTCCGTGGCATGATGCCAGCAAACTTGAACTCTACATTCATCGCGTTGATTCCTAAGGTGGCCGACCCTCAAGCATTCACGGAGTTCAGGCCCATTGCGTTATGTAATCTTATTTATAAGATTACCTCGAAGATCATTGCAAACAGAATCAAGTCAGTTCTATCTAAACATATCTCTGCTGCACAATATGGATTTTTGAATAATCGTTCCATACATGATGCCATCGCCATTGCTCAAGAGGTGATGCATTCCATGCATTCGGGGAAAAAGGAGGCATTGATCATGAAGGTTGACCTTCATAAGGCATATGACACGATCGACTGGTCATTCATCAGGATTCTCCTTCTCAAGGTTGGTCTTCCCGTGCGTATCATCCGATGGGTGATGTCCTGTGTCTCCAATATTAGCTACGCAGTCTTGGTAAATGGCAGGCCCACAAATTTTTTTAAGGCGGGTCGGGGGTTGAGACAGGGTTGCGCTCTATCACCTCTTCTATTCATCATGGTCATGGATGGATTTAGTCGGATCATGCAATCATCTGAAGAAAAGGGCTTCATCAAGGGTTATAGTTTTTCAAACTCTGTAACAACATCACATTCACTATTCGTAGATGATTTACTTATATTTGGTCAGCTGATTAGGAATCATTGGTTTTTTATCCATATCTGCTTTAAGCGTTTTTATTCAGCTACAGGTCTGGCCATAAAATGCAACAAATCCTTTCTTATATATGAATTTGGGAACATTCAGGAGATCAGGTTTATTGCTGAATTTCTAGGTGTGGAAGTTCGACTGGCAACGGAAGGATTCAAATATCTGGGCTATTTCATTAAGCCAACAGGGTACAGGAATAATGACTGGAATTGGATAATGGACAGATTCAGGGACAAGATTCATACATGGTCACACCGGTGGGTGTCAAAAGGTGGTCGTTTAATTATGATTCAATCAGTGCTGTCTCAGATGCTGGTGTACTGGGCTCACCTTCTTCTTATTCCAGCAGGGATCATTGGCAAGATAAATGGTATCATTACACACTTTCTATGGGGCGGATCAGAATACAACAAGAAATTTGTTTTATGCAAATTATCGACCATCTGCAAACCAAAAGATATGGATGGATGGGGCATATTAGACGCCCATGAATTCAACAAGGCGCTTCTAATGAAGTCATTTTGGAGGGCTATTAAAAAACAGGGCATTTGGCACGAGATTATCAATTCTAAATATTATCATGGGGATATCCTACTCCAGATCTCATGTGGCAACTATCGTTCTCCTCATAATTCATCCTGCATCTGGTGCAGTTTTAAAATGGTAATGGCTCAGATGGCTACACGTTTGGTTTGGCAATTTAGGGTGGGAAGCATCATTCCTATTGGGGCAACAAACATTCAACTATTGCCGACTCAATGTCGTCCATCACATAGACTTCTACACGCGTTGACACGGAGGGGAATAATGTATTACTCACAGATTATACACCAGTGGTCTAATGATGCACCGATTTTCAAGGATGCCAATCAACTCGGATTAGCAGACGGATTGGCACAGGAATGGGAGGTTTTCAGGGATCACCTGCGATGCGTGGGATTCTGCTATGCTAATGGTGGCGACATAATGATATGGGATGGACCTATGTTGAATCAAATGATAGTAGTCAAAGAAGCATACCGGTTCAATGTCTCACATTCTCTACTGAATCCTGCTACAAAATTGTTTTTACCATTTTGGCAACGAAATATCCCCATGAAGATTATTATTTTTGGCTGGCTGTTATGGAGAGGTAAGGCACTGACCTGGGAGAATTTAATAAAGAGAGGATTCATGGGCCCCAACATCTGTGTTCTATGCCGCATGGAGCAGGAAACTTCTACGCACCTCTTCATTACATGCCCTATTACTATTCGACTTTGGCGGCTATTTGGGGATCACTATATTGACTCGGCATGGAGGCCTACTGATTTCATGACTGTAGCACTGGAATGGGACAAGATCAATTGTAAATATCGATCGCTGCCATTTTATCTCACATGGGAGATTTGGCTGGCCAGAAACAAGATCATTTTTGAAGACCGGCCATTCCATATACAACAGACAATCTCAGTGATTAAGGAATGGATGGATGATTGCCCCATCACTATGCCTCGTCTTCCGGATTTTTCTGCTCGAATTCGCCCACACCAGATCAGTCTCTCGGCATTATATTTTGATGGGGCATCTGTGGAGGGTATGACCGGGTGTGGGGCATGGATCAAATTATCTGATTCGGAGCGATATCATATATATTGGTGTGGGGGTCCCGGTACAAATAATAAGGCGGAGGTTATGGCATTGTGGTGGGGCCTCCATATCGCTCAAGAATTGCAGGTACAGGGTGTAAGTATATACGGTGATTCACTGCTCATCATAAACTGGATCTCCAACAAGAATCAAATGATGACGCCGCATCTACAGGGTTGGGTGGAGAGGACACAGGGTTTATGGCAGAGAATAGGCTGCCCGCCCATCAACCATATTTATCGTGAAAGCAATACCAGGGCAGATAAATTATCAAAGAGGGGCCTGACAGCTGGATTTGGCAATATGGAGGTATCACATCTAAAGGAGGGTCGGTTGATTGGGACATATTCGATCCCCATCCCATAGTTTTTGACATATTTTCCCTTTCTGCTGCTATGTTTATATAGGTTATAAGGTGACAATAGGATTTTTGGAATCACACAGGTAGATATTACCAATTTTGAGTGCTACAGGATATGGGGTCACGATGATTGCTTTCGATCTGCATTGGAAAGGCAAGGGGCACACCATACCGGAAGACATACTCTTTCAACTTTATCGGCTGTATCTTTCGTATCTCTCATTTCAATTAAATAGACTTCGGCAAGCGAGCCTGCAAACTGCTACAAGCGAGCCGGATGAAGACAAGCGAGCGTGATGGGGAATTAGATACATATAAGTCTAAAATATTATCCCATTTTACTTCTTCAGGCGACAGGTATAAACCAGAACAGGGCTTTCTTCTTTTCTGATGATGATGGGAACTGAAATTATGGTGATGAACTGTCAGAGTTTATCACTACATATTATGCATGTCAACATGATATGATGGTTATTGGTATGTATTATCAATCGTAATGATCGCCTTTCTCCTTTACTGGATATGTTATGGATAGCTGCCCATATACACAGGGCGCTAATATAATCTTGGATACAACAACACCTCCAGAGATGAATGCTGTTCCACTTACATGGCTCATTTTTCCTATTAATGAGCTTATGCAAATGGATTAATATGTATGGTTTCTTACTGTATTCACAGATGAGAACATAATGATTATGTACTGCTTTATATCCTAATATAAAACAACGTTTTTTTTCCTCTGAAAAAAATGGAAGACAAGAATGATAAAGAACACTACAATCACATCAGACCCGCCTCGCGAGAGATGAGAACCATAAGTTGTAATAATCACTGCATAGTAGGTGACTCCTATAATAGCTGCCACAAGCAAAATCATAAAATACCCTAAAATGCGCAACCTCAAAAAATACTGGAAGGAAGTCCATGCCATCCGAGACTGCGACTCATGCTGTAAAATAATATACGAAGGGGAAGCTATATTTTTGCCACCGGTGCCAAAGAGCCTCCTCCAAATTAGCAAAGCCAGATTGAATGGCTTCGATTTTTCTTTAATTTGACAATAGAGTCGACTCCGAGAGAAGAGTCTGAAATTAATTTTTCCTTCACAACAAGCATTAGCTTTCTTGAAGGAATGAGACGCAGTCTCCATTATAATTTCCATAGATTTCATGCACAAATGGTGCACGCTCTATGATTGGCAGTGAGCTCACTGCAAAATTTCTGCTCCTGTAGATCTGTAGGTGGCTTTTGACATGGGCAATAGTGAGGCCTTTAACATCCATAAGTTATAGCACTAATTTAGGTGTTGCTTTATCTTTGACCTACGAATTAGCTCTCTAAATTTCCTGGAAGCAACTAAGTTCTTTGCTTGTGTTCTCTCAGAATGGCACCAAGCAGTTCATCCTCATTCACATAAAAACCACAAGTAGATTTTTGGAGGGGGTCTTCAATGGTAAGCGGTTTTGTAGCTCGGGGGTCCGAAATAATTTAAATGATGCCACGTGCCCAATAGTTGATTTGCTTTTGGCTATCTTGGCCATTCAAAAACTGCCAGAACGTTTGCCCTTTCAATGACTTTAACTTGAGATTTAAAATATTATTAATTTTATAATATAATTTAAATTTAAAACAAATACTTTTATAAAAATATATTATTATATATTTTTATAAAAACAACATATTTAAATCAAAATTAATATATAAAATGAATAAACCATTTGATAACATAGAAAAATATTTTCTCGGTATTTTAGGCTTAGTAAGAAATTGACAATTTTTGTTTTACCGAAAATTTAAAAATTTTAGGTGTGCCAAAACATGTTACAATCGGACCACTTCCCAAACACTGTTACTTAAAATGGATTCATACTCCTCCACCATTACATCAACCCACACAACTTTCTTTACTGCTTCCTCAAAAGTGCATGGCTTTGTGTCTATAAGCTTAGTCATTAGAGCCATGTAGCTAGTGTACTGATTTGATGGCCTTCTCTGCCTACGCAAATTTGAAGGAGCACCCACATTCTCCCTTGCATATTTCACAAGTCTCTTAGCTTCCCAAATTCTTTTCCTACCTTCTCTGGATGGTTCTACTTGAGTGGTTATCTCCGCTCTCGGCTACTCAATTTGTGGTTTCTCCACAACTTCCTCAGGTACCTCCTTTGGAGATAAAATCTCCTCCTCTGGAGGTATTTGAAGCTCCCTCTCAATAGAGCACCGCATTTCCTTCTCCTCATCAACTTTTACATCCGTTCGGAAAACTTCCATTCTGAGGGATATAAAGTACACACAATAGTTTTGAGGAGTTTATATGTAATGAAAAAATACCCCCATTTCTATTGGCAACTCGAGCTTCTTCCTTGGCTCTTCGGAGACATGGAAGTAAACATAGCCTCCAAAAATATTGAAGTGTGACACATCCAAATTTCTCCCCGAGAAAGCATCCTCCAATGTAATCATGCCCAGAATCTGATGAGGACTCTGGTTCTACAAATAGACTTTTTTGTTTCATTCCTCGGCCCACAAATTCATAGGTAGGTCTTGGTCATCAAACATCGCCCTCACTGCTGCCACAATGCTATAGTTCTTTCTCTCAGCCACCCCATTGTGTTGTGGGTTGTGGGGTGTTGTCAACTCTCGCTGAATGCCTTATTTTTCACATAAATTTTTAAATTCATTCAACGCATACTCACGTCCATTATTGCACCTGAGAGCCTTCACCTTCTTCTTGGTTTATTTTTCAATCAATGAATTGAATTCTATGAAATTGGAGAATGTATCATCTTTCTTCCTCATGAAGAAGATCCAACACTTCCATGAGAATTCATCAATAAAAATGGCAAAATATTTATGCTTGGCAATGGAGGTTGTTGAGAAAGATCCATAGAAATTAGAGCGGATCCTTTCTAGGACTGCATGTACTTTGTTGTCCTGATCATGGAATGTGGATTTTGTGTAATTCCCCAAGTTACATCATTTGCATACATCCTACTACTCAAGTGCTACTTTGGGGAGGCCTGTGGTTATCTGCTGCATAATATTTAGGGTGCCATGATGAAAATGGCCAAGTATTTTGTGTCAAAGTTCACCGACATCACGAATTTGCACCTTCTCTGCCTTTGTGCTTAATGCAGCACAACCTTCTACATTTAGATTATACAAGTTCTTCACATGAACCTCAATCTGCTTCACCTTTCCCATGGCTATGTGTCTCAGAAATTCCTTTCTTTTACTAAAGGTCACATCATCGCCCCAATCTTCGAAAAGTGCAACAGAAATGAGATTTTTATTTAGTCCTGAAATGAACATGATATCCTTGAGGCTGAGGGGGTGTTATAGGTCAATTTGGGAACCATTCCTAATGACCTAGTTAACTGGACATCATCCCCAGAACCAATGAATAGGGTCTATTATCCCCTCTCATTTCAGTTGCTACATGCCCTAAGACAAAGAACAAGACAAATCATTCATGAATTCCATTTGCAAGGTTTGCAAGATTTGAAGTACATGATAAATAACCTATGAGCTCACCAACGTAGTCTCTAAAGGGGCTAAGTGCTTTGCATATGCAGGTAACCCCATTCAAGGGTGTTCTGCAAAGAACTTCCTGACACTCAAGGGTGCTTTAGTCAAATTGGGAGAAAAATTCTCATTGTTCCGGAATCTCCACTTGGCCAGTGCCTTCTAGAAGAGTGCATATGTGTCAATATTTGAATCCATGTGTCCATTTGACATCTCTGAGATTGGGAACATGTCTTTCCTATTATTAGAAAGTCATTGATTTTAAAACTACCTTCAGCTCATCTATAAATTGAGCATAGATCCTATTGCTTGAAGAGGAAGAATTTGAGTAGAGAAATGCTGGTGGAATTTCAATTGAGGATTTTATTTGAGTGACATGCTATTGGAGAGATGTGCATTGTGATGAGGTTGGGATGCTGCTGGAGATGGTGACATCAAATCAATCACTAGGTTGTAACCTCCCCTTCTATCCATTAATAAAGATTGATGCTTACTTTCCCACATATGTATCTGTATAAGCTTTTGTCTTTCATGTTATGAATTCTTATCTGATGTATATGGTTCATGTTTCATTGATTTAACTAAATAACTTATAGGCATCTGTATATTTCTATCTCTTTGTTGTTTAGTGTTCATTATTGCAAGAAATATTTTGGCGATCTAGCCTGGATTTGAAGCTACAACAAGAGCGACATAAGGAGACTTGGAATCGCTTGGACTCCAAGTAAGTTTCTTGATCTATTCTGTGTGTCTATTTACTGTTAGGAAAAGTAGTTGCAAAGTCTTTAATCTGTTGTTCTAAATGAGCACCACATTTAGGGAAGAATATTTTATCCGTAATCCATAATTCCGCATAACAAATTGGCGACTCCACTCGGGAATTTACCCTTCATCCTTGGTTTATTTGCCTCTGTTTGTCTCTGTTTATTCATCTAGTAGCATTTAATCTTAAATATTAGGCTTTTTGAAATCAAAATTTGCATTAGAAGTGGGTTAAATAGTTTAGTTTTTTGTTCCCTGCTACGCCCGATGCACTGTTGAATAGGACACAGTGCTTTGCAGAGCACTATCTCCCACTCAAGGGTGCTTTGCAACGCACTGTCTCCCCTTAGAGACTGCATTGCCCCCTAGAGCCAACCAAATTCCATTGAATTTTTCATTGCATTTGCTTTCACTTTGTTGTTTGTTGTGTTTTTAAGAGCTCGATGCCTCATATTAACCAGTAACTTTATCTACCTCTTCCTCCTTTGATAGAAAATTTTGTTCAATGTTTATTTAAATTGTTTATATTTATCATTGACAAATTAATTTCAAAGTATTTTCATTGTTGCATTAGATTAAATTACTTTTGAAAAGGAAATTGTCGTTAAATTCTTCGTTTCCTGTAGGAGAAATTGTAGTTCCATTCTTCATTTTTCCTATAAAGAGAAATTGTTGTTCAAATTCCTCATTTCTCAAAGTAAAAGGTATTTGTTTTTTGTTGATTTGATGCACTTAGTTTCCTTTTTGCATTCACATTAAGGGGGCTGAAAAGAAAAACCTGCATTTGCATATAGTGGATTGTGTATTGCAAAGGAACAATTATGAAAGCTGCATATTAGTTTGTGCTCTTTGATTGTTTGCTCTCAAACTAATTGCTCTTTCCCTTTAGTAGCTAAGACTTTCATTGAAAAAGCTAAAAGTGAAAAATTTGCTTATCATTTTAGTTTGCATTTTAGAAATTTCCATTACATCATCGCGGTGAACCTTGAAAGGAAAATTGATAAACAAGATCAACTTAAAATTTACATCAATTTACCTAACAAAGCATTGGAACCATAACGATAACATTTAGAAGGTCTAGGCTAAAGACGTGTTTCAACATCGTAAAACATAACAGCTATCATTAATTTTCAGTGATACACTCCGAGTGTGATACCTCACTCCACGTACGTAAGTGTATCTTAGCTCGTCCATGTACTTTCGGGTATATCGTGCAATGTTACAATACGAAAAGTAGAAAGGGCTGCTCTCATTGTGCGGTTTCACATTAGACAACGCTAATACGGACTTGGGCCTCCACGTACGTTGGGGTATATTTGGGAGGACAAATTTAGGTTGCTATCCATCCATAGTGAACTGAGTCGGTCGCTTATAAATTGTGATACACCGAACACATCATTCGGGGAGATTTTCTGCCCATACTTCTTGGTTCCCTAGGAGGTATTCTGCAGTTCACAGTTTCTTGGTAAAGATTTTGTTTAGAATTACCCCTTTTATTTTTTTTATTTGTTTTTGGTTAAAATAAATCAGTCATCGTGGAAGAACAAAATCCTTTCCCCCGTCATTCGCATAGATTAGAATTGAAACCACCTTTACCACCAAAAGTTACTCCTGGTCGGTGAAGGCGACATCACTCTACCAAAACTAGTACTATTGGTACTTCTGGTGAAGCATCATCTTCCCATATACCAGAGTCGGTACAAGTTGTTTCTACACATCCCAGTGGGTCTACTGTTGTCGAGACAGAGTCCTCACAGCTACCCGTGGTCACGATCCATCCAATCAATGAGACCATACCTCCTGAACCCGACGTTGTTCAACCGGAAGTTGATCTAGATCCTGTCTCCTTTTTTCCAAAACATTTGTATCCCGAAATTGAACAACTAGAAGTTGTTCCTGAATTGGTCATCCCACATTCTATTATAGCCATTGAGTCTCCCATATCACACATTCAACCTCCTGAAATATACTTTGGGCCTGACGGTGAAATACTTCCACTTGGTTTAATTTCTATTGAAGAAATCCCACAAGACGAGACACCTTTAACTCCAACCCATTTTGGGGAGGATCTTTACCAGTACAAGTCTTTTCCTCAATCACCACCCTTTGCTTTTGTTGATCATGTTCCTATTCAAACTCTTGTCAATTCAAAAGGGTATACATTTGGTCAAGTAACCATGCCTAAACCTACATCTTAGGTTGGACCATCTATTCCAATTGCATCAGCACCTGCTCTCGCTACACCGTCTATGTTTACAACTTCACCAGAGTCATATTTTCATGGAGGCCCTTTGGTCCCATCAGGTTAGAAATATTTATCTAGAATTCTCTCTGGTGCATCTTCAAACCCATGGACTTCACCATTGTCATCATCTGGTATTTTAACTGGTAAACCTATAGTGAGTACTGAACAGCTTGATTCTTTATACACATCATCAGGGCAATAAAGTGGGGATGCTTAGTTTACACCAGAGTTCATTACAGCAGCAACAGAGATTCCAAGGGGACAGGAGAAGTGGTTCAAAGGGTTCAAGTTTAACATGGAGCAATGCAAAGAGTTTATGAAGCCTGAAAACAGTGAAATGGACCTTACTAATGCCATTTCAAGGAGCTGCATGAAGGATAACTACTCAAAGTTGCTACTCATCATACAAAAGTATTTTAATTGTGAAGGAAGATACCATAAAGTTTACTCTTATCATTTCAAGATTATCCTACACTTTACTGGTAAGATATCCCTTGATCTGCCTTTATATTTACATAAAAGTTTATAAAAAATGGCAGATAAGGTCCAAGAAAAATTTGAAGGGAGTGAGACTTCATTGTTTCATCATGGTTTAATTAAATTGTTGGTTTTAGATGAGCTACAAATACTAGGCAGAGACTGGTCTTCATTCTTGTTTGATAGTGGTTTTGAGTTGGATGCTCTTACTCCTTCGGGAACTCCTAAAACTAGGAGAATCCCATCACCCTTAGTAGTAGAACAAAGTGAACCATTGGTGGCAGAGCAAAGTGAACCAATCATTATGGAAACAAAGCAATTGTAGAGTTTTGATACACCCAATGTCACACCTGCAAAACATAAATCAAAAGTGGTCAAACCTGCTAAACAAAAACAAGTTGTGAGTAAACAAGGAACTAAAAGGATGGCAAGGAGTCAAGCAGTGGCTTTAGAAGACAAAACAATGACTTTAGAAGACAAAGCAATAGCTAAAGGAAATATAGAAGGCATATTACATGCCATTGACATAGAAGAGACTCCTATAGTCCAGGTTGAGGATATAGAGGAAGGTGGACCAAAACCAAAGAAAGCCAAATCTGCAAAGAAACTAGAATTTGAAGGAGAAGATGCAGATTTTATGTTCCAAGCAAGAAATCCCATGACAAGGCATGCTAGAAAACTATTAGAGAGTAGTAAAGAGGTCCATCCACCTACTGACACAGTCCAGCCACCACAAGACATCATTGATCTTTCATCACCTGCAAAGAAAGATTTAGTTAGCAAGTCAAAGAAAGGAAAGGAGAAAGTAAGGGAAAAAACATAGTTTGAACTCCTTGAAGAACAATTGAAGTTGGCCAACCATGAAATTGATGTTATGAAGAAAGAAGCAAGAAAACACAATGTCCAGAAGGTTAAATTTGAAAAGATGAAAGAGATTTGGGAAGAGTAGGTTGACAATGTTTCCAAGACCCTAGATAATACACAGCAGTTTATCAAATGGACCATGCCATTGTGGAAGGAGTGAAACATGTCAATAAAATGAACTTTAATTTGAAATATACTAATAGGAAGTTGAAGGATCAGGTTAAATACCTCCAGGAACAACTTGAACTAATCCATGAGGAGTTGGAGAAAAAAGGCCTTAAAATGACAGTAGTTGAGGAGCCAATTGCTCAACTCATCATCAATGAGGAAGAAACCCCTCAAGAATCATAGTGTGAGCTGGTTTATGATTTTGAAGGCTAATAGCATGTTAGAAACAAGGTTTTTTCACTTATAAGGTATATTTTTAAAGCTACACAAAATTCAGGAATTTTGACTATTTTCAACAGTTTCGTAGCGTTCCTGGGCTTGAAGAACAAGAAAACTCTACAAAACTATTGTAGCTTTCCTTTTTGAATTTTGAACTAGTTTTGGGAGCTTCCAAGAGGTGAAAATGGTATGGAAGATATATTAAGGCATAATGAACATCATGCAGGAGGAAAGAACTAGAAATATTGATGGCAAAAGGCATTTTTGTAACACTACGAAAGTACACTACAAAACTGTCATACTTTCGTAGCGTACTGTTTTGAAGCTATATGAGAAGATTTTTGTGCACTTTTGGACAACTGGGTACTTTCAAAGGTTCAAGGAATCTTGCGAGCAATCATTCAAGACTTAAATACCACGTGATGAAGCCAACTCATCATCCAAACCCCTCGTTGAAGATAAGGACCAGTTTTCCTAAAAAACAGGGTTTGTTTCCAGTTTTAGAGGAGGTCAAATAAGATGTCATGTAGTGATGAGTCCCATCACACCATATTCGAACATGTTGAGGAATAGTTGTCAAAGATGTTGTTAGCCACCTATAATATTTTGTTATACCAAAAGGTGGCTAAGATCTTTTTTGAGCCTCCAAAGAACAAACTTTATCACTAAAAATTGTTAGCTCTTGAAGTCTCTTTAAGGCCTCATGCCTCTGTCCCAAATACTCATTTGTTGTCCCATTTTATACTCAGAAAATTCTGCTGATTTCATATAACAAACTGCTGAAGAAACCATCATTTTCTTCCCCTTTTTTCTCCATATTATTCCTCTACTTTTCATAAGTTTCTCCCTCCATCCGTGAAAATCTTCCTGACATGGTTTAAAACTTCTTTTTGAGCTGTGCCAAAACCCTCAAATCCATTTAAAACTTTGAAATTTTTCATAAAAAACAAAGTTTTATTGCTATGGACCTAAGCCCCTTGGGCTAAGTCCTAAACCACTTCCCCCCACATGCCCATGCGTCGAAACCAAATGCCAAAGCTTGTCGACGCTAAATCGGAAAGATTCAAGTGTGCATGTTTGTGAGCCATTTCAAAATGCCGATTGTGATCAGCCCCTTTTTCATAAACCGCAGATCATATTGTTATTTCGTTTAACCCATAGGCCCGCAATCGGGCGCTAAACCATTGAAAAATCCCTCTCTGATCAATTTTTCCTTTGTAAACCCAAAAACCCACTTTCTGAAGTTTTAAGTTAAAAACTTAAGAACACGTGATAAATAAAAATGGGTTGATCAAAAAGACCAATCGCGCAATCGCGATCGGAGAAATTACAAATGGGTTGATTGAAAGACCGAGCCCAAATGTTCCGATTGCGATTAGCCCTAGTTATATAAAACCCTGGGCCCATGGTACTCCATACTCCCAATGGCCCCGCAATCGGGCGCCAGCCTATCATATATATTTTCTGCCCGATCCACTCAAAACCTTGGTGTTTATCGAAATTTTCAGGTTTCTCGCAAAGTATAAGGGTCCCGCCGGTGCAAGAAATCAAAGGATCTGGACCGTTGATCTAGACCCAATCCAATGGCTAGCGCTCAATCGCAAGTTTCTAATCGCAAGTTTCAAATCGCATGCGTTTTTGTTGCACTCCCGATTGCCGATCCCCGATCCAATCTGAGCCGTCCATCCTCCCGAAGATCCAACGGCCCTTATTCCCTCTGATCACAAGTCTTGCCCCGTTTCAAAAACCCTCTGATTCACCTTCCACCGTCGATCTGATCTGCAGATCAACGGCCAGCGCTTAATCGCATTGGAAATTTACATCGCATGCACTTGCCTGCCACCCCCGATTGAGATCCTCCGATTAGATCAGGACTGTCCACGTGTCCAGATCGGACGGTCCAAAACCACCCCGCCTTATTTCTTCACACCGCTCTCATTTTCCTATTTTTCGCCGATCTCCACCGTTAGATATTTTTATCCGACGATTACGCTCCTCCCCCGCCATCTGAAGCTGTTTAAACCTATTTTTTCGCAAGATTTCTTAATTGTTTTGTGTTTGATGCAGGTGTTCTAAATGGTTTTCCATTGTACAACGAAGAAATGCCAAGGGCTGGGAATGACGATTCTCATGCCCTCGTTTCATTACAGAGAAACCATCCACGGGGCTCTATTCCATGTTTCGTCAGTACTCTATGAGTATTGATGCCGTAAAGGCTAGTGCGGGTCTGCACATCGACAAGAAATTGTTTTAATTCAAACACAGTTAAAGAGTATCAGTTTTGAAGATAGAGCACAACAGATGAAGATTGAAGACAGTTTTTATGGGGATTACCGCTAAGAAAGTTATCAAAAGCCTAATCCCCAATCTAAAACACAGTTTAAAGGAAAACCTAAAGTGTTTAATCAGACAGAAAGGTTTCCACCGCTTCAACTGAGGCGAATTGATTCCTCAGCTACTACAAAGAGCCACCTGTCGCCTCAAACCATTCAAAACATAGGCCGAAGTTATTGATTCAGGAAATATCTGCCTCCAGCGCTGCCAAGAAGTTAATTCTGCCAAAGGAGTGTAATAGTAAATAGCTGCAGAGTTGCTCCAGATAGAGCATAGAGCCTCAAAGTCAAATAAAGCTCCCACCAAGCTTTGATATTAATTGTAAAACATTAATACAGTGATCCACCTGTACACTTCTCCATCGAACCCCTCAAGAGGCCGAGAAGTCATTTAATCTGTATTAATGGTTCACGAGATATTTTTGTTAGTTCTCACCTGCTCATCTTCCTATAAGTACTTCTTCATAAGATGAGAAGGTTGGTTGCTTTTTGATCACAAGTTGTAATATTGAAACTCTCTGAAATAAATATACAAGTCTGTTGAAGTTGAAAATAATTTGGAGTCTTGGATGTCTTGATGATGCCGTTGCAGGTCTGTTCCTGAGAAGGCTCTATCATTGGATCCATGAGCTTGGCTGTTGGTGAAGTGCTCTGAACTGTTAAATGTTTTTTCCCTTGTTTTCATTATGTTCATAATTTCTTACTACAGTAGGCTGAAAGTTTTAGGCTAAGAAATGACTCCTGGAAGCACCTTAGACCTGTTCACCGTTCACTGTTTTATGTTTTCTTCTGCTGAAGTATTTTAGAGGCTTTAAACCTTCTCTTTAGTCTTCATGCTCGTTTATTTCCTTGATAGCTCAAATAGTTGGTTTCAACATGTTATGGTTCTCCCTACTTGTCTGCCATCACTTGAAAGCCGTTATTGAAATCTCCCTTCGAAGTACCATTGTTTTAAGTTAACCAAAGAGGTCGGTTTTGATCTTACCCTTTGCCCCTGCTTAAACAGTTGTTTTGAAGGTCTTTATAGTTGCAAACACAGATGTTATTTAGGTGTCCCCTCTTCTATGAATGCAATTATCAGTGAATCTTTTATGTTTTCTAAATCCTTTAAAATAAAATCTTTGAGGAAATAGGGTGTTCCCCGAATCTTAGATTTCATTTTAGAAGTTGTCTTGAAATCATTATTTTCTTAAAGAATGTTTGTAGAATTTATGGTTAGCCTTGTCTATCAAATATCTCTTTATTGATAAGTTATGTTTCTCAAGTTCCCTTTGTTGAGAATTAAATTTCTTTTTCCAAATCATTAATGTCCATCTCATTCCAAAACAAAGGATCCTGTGGCCAAGTTAGATTTGCCCTGTGATATCCCATATCCCTTGAAGAGTTTGTCATGATCTTATTTTGACTCCATTGCCCAATGAACCTGATATTTCCTCTTTCTGTCTATCTTTCCTAGACCTTTCATATTCTGCTGTATCAACTCAACCCAACCAAACAAACATCTGCACGTAATAACTAGTCTAAAATTCCATAACCAAAGAAAACAAGATAAACCTTTGCAAACAAATATTTGAGAGATCCCTCTCTGAGAACAGGAGGACTAGATCCTGGAACTCTAAAGATTGGTTCTGATGTTGCCTTGTCTTTTGATTTTCCAAACTGTCAAAACACGGGGAACCAACAGATGTAACTAATAATAGGAGATAAGGTAGTTGATGTAATAAATGACAGTTTGAGTCATATTAGGAAAAGGACTGTCAAGTATGATAGCTGTCATTTTCTCATTAAATAGATGTTTTATTGTTATTCAAGGTGTCATTAGGCAAAATCCAATGAATCTAGCCAGGTGGCAGATCATATCATCATGTAACAAGTCTATTAAAGGGAAGAGAGTCGAATTTGTCAAGGGTTGGAGATTTTTTTTTGGAAATACTGCAACTTTGTGTAAATTGATTGTTTTTAGTAATACAGAGACTTGTTTCTTGAACAACCTAAGATTTTGATTGAGTTTTTAGTGCCTATCTTATCTATATCTTTTATGTGTACCATTTGCAGTGGTTTTCATATTTAATACTAAGAATTCATTCATGTAATGCTATGATTTCCTTTATAGATTAATTGAATATGTTATTTACTGTTTCATGTGTGTGTGCTTCTGCTAAAAACTCTTACCTGCCTTAGCTTCCATGTCAAGTGAACTTACTACTGAATTATTGAAATTGTTGACTCCATAAGCCCAATGTTTGCAGACTGATACTATTTTCAACCTATACTCATCACAGGAAAGTTGTTTTCCATGTGGAGTTAGCCATCTAAATACATCTTTATTCGATATCATTAACCCTTTGAGAGAGCCCTCTCGGACTGAAGAGGCTAAGCTTCAGTTACAAGATTGGTTTAAAACAGTTACATGAAATTTTCTGATTAGCAGCCTATCAGGTGCAATTTTGTGATAACAAAAGCAATCCCTCTAATTATAGGATTATTAGCTTAAACCCCTATTAGCTAAGTTATTTGGAATTATTTTGGAGGAAAAATAACATTTGGCTATAAAGTTAGAAAAAAAAGTTAAAGGTGAAAGTGGACTTAGAAGGTATCGTTCAACTATAGATCACCTTGTTACACATAAAATCATTTTGGTGGAGTGTTGTGATAATAAAACCAAAATTATATGTTGTTTCATTGATTTTAGAAAAAAAAATAGACACATTACCTAGGAATAACCCTTTGAGTAAATCTGAGAGCTCCTTTTGAGTTTAGAGCTACTATGATAAGGTTGTATTGGAACACTCTTGCCAAGTTTAGGTACAAAAAGGGTTGGTTGAAAGAAATTACTTATAATGTAGGAGTTAAACAAGGTTTTTCCCTATCCCTTGCATTTTTTGGCATATACAAGACATGTTAGAGGTTTGTTTGTAAAAAGTAGGCTCTCTATGTATATATCTTTTAATTGCGCTGAGAGGGGCTCTACAACCCATTATGGGGGAGATGTCTAGGTCTTAGGTGTAATGTAAGAAGGATTATATGTCAATATTAAAAACAACACAATTTAATGTTGGCTTCAATATCATAAGTAAATGTATAAATATATATAAATCATACAATCAATCTCTCAACCACTGAATTGTCCGTGGATACGAATAAGTAGGAGTAGGTGTAGGTGAAAAGCAGTTGTAGGACCTTAATACAATGTATATGAAAACAAACTGAGGTAAGTGCAAACCTTTGAAAACATTTGATGATTTATTTTTTTATCAACTTAGGGTTATATGTGAAAATTTTTCAATAAACCATTCAAACACTTAATTAATTTCCAGTTTAAAAAATTTAAGAGCAGAATTCCATTTAATAGATCCATTTTGAAGTTTGGAAATTTGTTTATAGCTAACCGATTAAAGAAAGATTCTGAGATCATATTGTAATTTTAAATGTGACATACTTTGAAAGCCTATAGTCTTATATCATTAGGATAAAAATATGATTATATATACATTTCTAATTTTTACTAGTTGTGGAGGATGACTTTGATTGAAGAAAAAGTTCTCCAACTTGTTATTTAGTGTTCATAAATTTGTGAGTAATATTTCTAGTGACGTCATTTTTTTGACAAATATAATTGCATAGAAATAAATTCAATTCAAATTAAGATAAACATGTTTAAAGCACACACTATTTATCTACTGTGATTCTCTACTTAAAGAGCTCCCTTGTCCATGAAAAGCAATTACCAATAATGGCCCTAATGCTTGGTATTAGGGTTAGCAAGCACTCTCTTCTGAGATTATTTTTATTTGGAGTGAAAGAATAAGCCAACTCTGAAATTGTTTTCAAACAAATACTTACTCCACTCAGATTGAACATGACCCTCACCATTTTCACCATAGGAATTTTCTATATTTAGAAACATAAAAACCCTGCAATCATCTCTATATTTAGAAACATAAAAACCATGCAATCATTACTGATCATAAACATTTTTTATCCTCTGCCACCATTATTCATGATGTTTACTAACTTTCCTTGATTAATATAAATATAAAAGGACCCCATAATTATAAAGCTTCTAAAAGTACGAGTATTTACAAGTTGCAGGCCGTAGACATATGGAACAGAGAAAATTGCGAGGAGAGAATAAGATACATGTTAATGGATATCGATGTGGAAACTAAATCTGCCCAATATTCCAGAAGGGCGAGAGGATATACGATCGTTGTTATTTTTCTTTTGGATAAACGGTGGTTGATTCATCCTTTTTTTGCATCTTTATCGCATAACCATATATCAATGATATGACAAGAATTGAAACATTGAAAACGAACTGGAGCAGAGAGTTGCTCTTCACAATATTACAAGTAGATTAAATAGGTTACATTGGAAACATCGGCAATAAATAACTGGAGATAAACTCAACTAAACCGGACTGACTTAAACTAAACTGGGACACTTGGACTGACGGATTTGACACCTAGCAGGTGGTTGAGATTACGTTCTTTAACACTCCCCTTTAATATCAACCACAAAAAAATTAATTAAGATACCTGCTGGTCTATGTCTCAGCGAGGTTTACAATTAAAAAAAATGACTTCAATTAAACTTAGTTTTCTTCTTCTCTTTTTCCATATTCTGTAGCCTCTAAATTGTTTCAGACTTTTCGCTTTGTTGTATTTTTCAAAACTCGGTTTCTTGGTTTGTTGGTGCAGGTCTTTCACTGTTCCAGGTTGACTAAGCATGTCCTGGACTTCTTCAAGAAACGACTTGAATGTGGGCTGCTGCCACATATTGTCTTCTGTTATGCGCTGATCTTCATCAATCTGTTGCAACATAGGATTATAATAAAATATTATCTCTTCAAAACTCCAATGCATGAAAATTTCATTGACACGTTCGTCATGCATGTCGTCTTCAACATTCATATCTACAGCTTCTGTGTAGACCTCAACTAGACATGGTGTTGCAAGCCATGTTTCAATAAACTTTAACTCTTCTTCATAATCAAACTGTGTACCTGCACACTTGAAATCAATGTTAGAATAAAAATTATTTTCAGAACGACATTGGTTCTGGTCTTTTTGCTCTTCAGTGAGAGCTTTCTTCTGTTGTTTTTCCTTTTCTGCTTCTGCGTCTATCTCTATTTCTGCATTCCCTTTGCAGACGTCTTTCTTTGCTTCTGTCTCTTCATCTTTCTCTATTTCTTCCTTCTGCTCTGCAATGAGAGCTTTCTGCTGTTGCGCTTCCTTTGTTGCATCTTCCTCTGTCTCTGTCTCTATCTCTGTCTTTGTCTCTGCCATTATTTCTGTGTTTATCTTTTTCTCTGTCTCTTCTTCACTAATCTGTGCTGCTGCAAACAGGTTGTCTTCCACTAACTGCAGTGGGGTTATCTCACCAAATAGCATCATGTCAATATCTTCTTTTTGTTGCATCATCTGCAACCAATCATCATTAGCCAAAATTTCATTATCAAAGTAAACTTCATCAGCAATCTCTATTGCTGGAATCTTTAGATCTTCATCAGCAAGCTCTGTTGCTGGATTCTCTTCATCCACTTGTGGTCGTGCACAGTGGTATTCAAGAGCATCTTCATGCTGCTTCTCTGCTTCATCTGCACTTTCTTCGCAGACATCAGCCACCTGTGACTGCGCACAGTGAGTTTCAACAAACTCTTCATTTCGCTGTAGATCTGCTGCTACAGATCCACCTTCATCTTCATCTTCAAAGCTCCCCTTTGCTTCAATGCTCCCCCTTGTACCAAAACATTTCTCAAGGGTATCCCATGCTTCCTTGGCTGTCTTGGCATCTGAAATCAAGGGAAGTATACTTTCATCAACTGATTCTTGTATGCATCTTAATGCATAGGCATCTTTTTGCCTCTTGATTTCCAGATCTAGAAAGATCTCGAACATAATCTGCTTTTGCTTTAGCCTCTTGGCTTTTCCCATGTCCTCGTTGTCAAACTTCCACAAACAAACGAGTTTACATATTCATCAATACCTTGCTTCTTAAAAAAAAATTCTGCTCTTGAATGAGTCTTATGCAACTTCACTTCTCCAAAAATTTTGCTACTCTTGAACAAGTCTTATGCAGGTTCACTTTTCCTTCTGACAAAAAATCTTCCTCAAAAAATTTCTTGTAAACTTTCACTTTCATCTCACATCACAGCTTTAAGTTTAAAAAAAAAAAAAACTCCCAAAAAAAATTCTTTTAAATCTCTTCAGCACATGCTCTTGCGTAATCTCTTTATAAAAAAACCTTTTGACATTTTTCTTTTCTTTACTCTTTGAAAATTTAAAGTTTTTTAAAGTTTCTCCTCTTTTTAAATCACGTAGAGCATAAAAGACTTACATGGCCATAAGTCATATCCTAAAACATTATAGCAATTCCAATATTCCATTCGAATAAAATAGATCTCATTTGAGGAGATAAAAAAACTTTTATGGATTTCCTGGCCTAAAAGGGCTTTCACTTAGAGTCACCTCTTTACATAAGAGTGCTTTGAATTTTTAAATCTTATGAACCGTAAAACGTGACTTCATAAGAAATAGGGCTTTCACGTTTTAGATTTTGAAGAAACGTAAAACGTGTTTCATAGCCACACGAAAAAAATACCTTAATATTTCACTTGTGCGTGTTGCTTAACAGTCGCGCCTATCTCCCGCATGTAATTCAACGCACGTAATTAGACTTGCAGCCTGGCGTGATCCCGATTGAAACAGTCGCGCCTTTTTCAAAAACGATGCGAGGCATGGAAATGGCGCAGGTATGGCGTGTATTCCAGCGCCAATCAACTCACAGTCGCGCCAATCAGTTGTTTTGCTCTTCTGCTCGTTCTTAGCTCTGTTGCTGCTCTCTAAGGAGGCTTATGCAAGCTCGCTCTGATACCATGACAAGAATTGAAAAAACCGAAAATGAACTGGAGCAGAGAGTTTCTCTTCACAATATTACAAGTAGATTAAATAGATTACATTGGAAACATCGGCAATAAATAACTGGAGATAAACTCAACTAAACCGGACTGACTTAAACTAAACTGGGACACTTGGACTGACGGATTCGACACCTAGCAGGTGGTTGAGATTACGTTCTTTAACATGATATAGTTCTGAGTGGTCCCATTGTTATTTTTGGGTATGTGAACACTTTATTTTCACTGGGTTTTAAGTGTTTTCAAAAGCAAGTACCAATCAATTATTTGTGGATAATACCTGGAATGAAATTTCAGATTTAAAAAAATCAAAACTTTCTCATGATTTATTCGACTATTTAAACTACTTATTCATAAAGTATATGGTCATCATCGTTTTTTTTTTCATATGGATTTATAATGCAGAGAATCTACCTATTCCTTTCATGACACGAGCCATGCAACTCCTCATACGATATTCTTATTAGGTAGGCTTTAAATCAAAACTTTCTCATGATTTATTCGACTATTTAAACTACTTATTCATAAAGTATATGGTCATCATAGTTTTTTTTTTCATATGGATTTATAATGCAGAGAATCTACCTATTCCTTTCATGACACGAGCCATGCAACTCCTCATACGATATTCTTATTAGGTAGGCTTTAGCTTAGCGGGTTCAGCAGGGCATTACGTAAATCGATGCCCTTCCCGATCCCAAATAAAGTACGAAAAGTGGAATTAGTGAAATTGTCTTGTTGCGCCAGTGATCCATATGTACAGAATTAGGGTTACACAATGAGGTTAGGTGAAGTTACACAAAGATATATATACTCTATTCACTTTTTGTTTTGAATCTGTAATCTTTTAGGAGGAAACACATGCTCTTAACCATTAGGCTCACTCAGCCTATATTTAGATATGTTTAGGTGATGAGACTTATTTTAATATCAATTTATAGAGTGTAAAATAGTAGGTGCAAAATTTACTTGGTATTTAATTCTTTTAAAACAAGTCTAAATCTATCTTAACTCTGAGTGTACCGAGCACCAAAAAGGATCAAATCTCTTGAAATGCAAACATCTTTTAGAGTAAAAATATATTTAATCCATTCAATGTCGTGTTAAGATGGATCTAGGCTGGTAATTAATCATAATTGTTAAGGAAATTTCTAGAAATACACTATGTTAATAGCTTTGAAATGTATGACATTTCCAATGAATACTCCCTCCATCATTAGTAATAAGTAAAGAAAAAGTATTAGAAAAAGTGTCAATGAGTAAAAGTTTTGAGATAATCATAAAGAGCTCAAGGAAACTATTATGAAAAAATATTAAAAAAACTATAAACCATAGTAAAACTTGAAATTGAATAAATAATCATTGAAAGAGAAAACTTTAATTAAATTAAATAATTGATATTGATAGCTATAAAAGGAATAATCATACATGTGTCAAGATAATCATTAGGAGTTATTAATAGTTTTAAAAAAAAAAATGAAAAACCATGAGGGAGAAATTAGGGCTAAGAAATAGATGGACTAAGGCTAAGAAAGATAGAAATAGAAAAAAGAAGAAATAAAAAATTAAATTAAATTGTTAAAAAATAGTAATAAATTGATTGTAAGAAAAGTAGGATTATAAAGGAGATGAGTGGGGTAAAATAAGAGGATAGATCTTGTTAAACACACACATGGTAAATGAGAAAGTAAACACACAAGGAGAAAGGTAAGCGTGAGTTGTATTATTATTCACCATAGATGTACATTTATAATCCAATTGTGTGACTCTTGGATTCCGCATTCCAAGGTCACTTGGACTCCTTTTGTCTGTTTGACTTCCACACCTACCCATAGAGGATTAGGTGTCTAACATTCCCCCCCTTAATCTGAAGGGATATGTGTGAGTCCAAGAAGAGAGTTGTAATACAAATTTGCAAAGTATGCATGGCAACACTTATACTGAATCAACTCTCTGAAATGTTGGGATAAAGATGTGGTTTAAGGATGACCACCAATACTGGAACGCTTAGTGCAGTTCCTGGAACTCTTCCAAATCTGGCAAGAAGCTGAGGACTTCTGCTAGAGGAAGTGTCCCCCATATTTTAAGAGGGAAACCTTCGGCCTAGAAGAAGGGAGGTCTACAACCTGTGATGTTTTAACGATGACCACCAACACTGGAATGCTTAATGCATTTCCTAGAACTCAACCAAAACTAGAAAGAAGTTGAAGTCTTCCGCTAGAGGAAGTGTCCCAAATTATTTGAAGACGAAGAATATCAACCTTGCATGGATGGTTTAAGGCTATCCACCAACCAAAGGAATGCTCATGGGCATTCGTGTCTCTCCCTATAACATGGAATCTGGAATGCCAAGTTGTGGCTCAGGCTCGCTTGAAGTGTTGTGTCCCTGGCTACAACTCTGAATCTGGAATGACAGGTTGTGGCTCAGGCTCGCTTGATGTGGATTTGAAGCTTGTAGATGACCACCATTTCCCCCCATGTCAGTGATGCAGGAAAACCCTGCAAAACTCAGAATCTTTCCCAATTCTATGCATATAAAAATGCATCTCAATAACTGCCCAAATAAAACTCCAAATTAGGGCAATTTCACACACTATCATTTGCGGAAGCTTGTAACATATGTTCACAATTTTTTATGGTTTATGGAAACCATACTTCAAATCAATTCTTGCAATTGAACCCAAACTTCAATACAATCCCAATTTAAAAACTTCATGCAGAAGCTCTACTTGTGTCAACTTTATGGTTAAAACCCATGCTTCATAAAAACCTTCAATCTTTATGAACGCTTATCCAAAAGTCTTATAAAAGACTTTCATTAAATCCCATTGGTTTATTTTAAACCCAAAATTTACATATGGCTTTTGATACCGGACTTTAAATAGCACCAACCCAACATTTATACAATCAAGCCCCACGGCTTATGATACTGTTGATCCATGTGAATGTTCCAATTCAAATATTTCAAACTTGTTTGATTTAATGCCAATGAGATCTTATACGGCTTTAATTTAAGAAAATGCCAGCGTTCTCAAATAATATTGATCATAATTCACTTTGATGAAAATTCAAAGTCCAACACAAACCAGCAATCTGACCCATGCAATTTAACTTACCTCTCATCCAACCAAATAACGCAGGACCTCAGCGTTTCATCTAAATTGGGTCTTCATTCACTTCAGGATTTCGCCCTTTTTAAACTCGCCCTTCCATTATATTCAACAACCATTAAGCTTTCCATGTTTTCATTCCACTTCTACAGTTCTGCAAATCAATTGATTACTCTCCACGCACCTGAATTGCTCAGGTTGAATCATTCTCCTCAATGATCATTGGACAACTTCTGTTCTCCGTTCTTGCTCTGTGTTTAACGTTTCTCCATCACTGCACAAATTTTCTCTCAATTTTCCATGTTGTTCATCGCATTTCTGTTTGGAGTTTGACCCCGGATCAACACTGATTCATGCAATTCGATGTCCCTTATTCTTTGCGTGCAACTCTAAATTCTCATTGTGGCTTCTTTCGCTCCTTTTTGTACTCGCTTCTTCGTCTTGATACTTTGGATTGCTCATTGGTGTGATTCAACAAACAATATTAATTCCAATCGATTCCAAAATAATAAACATATTAAAGCTCTACGCCTTCTTGCCGTTGACTTATAAGTCAGATCTAGTCTTACGCCTCATTTCAAAACTCGCTTTTACTACAGTTCGCACAGAGAATTAACAACCTCTACGTCCATAATTTTCCCTACGCCATCCTGGAAATCGACTTTCCAGAGCCGATATAAAATACCAATTTGAATTGAACTACGATTCAACCCTCCTCCACGCTGATCAATCCATCTTGCTTTCTTTTCAACAAATGCAGTTTCCATTCAACTCAACCCATGAATTGATATTAACTTAAATCGGTTCTCTCTTCAAGAATAAATCAATTACATTCAATTTCATTTAAATTTAATTCTGTATAGAAATGAATCCGATTCATACCTGTCTGCTCAACAAGCAATCAAGTCACGTGGTAGCACCAGTGCTTGAATTGCGCACCCCTTTTAAATCTGAGCCCTGCATCAACCTTTCCATAGCTCGAGTTCAATATTTCTTTTGATACCCACTTCCATTAATTCTACATGGAATTTTCATTTAATCAGTCATTCAAATAATCATCACCACACCAAAATTGATGTGTCCAAATGCTTAATTCAGAATTGAAATTCCATTCTAATTCCTTTCCAGATAGTCAATCCTTCTTGATATATGTATGCAATTTTATATCCAATTCCTCTATTTCACACAGATTTCCATTTCATCCAATACCACAGAACTTCATCATGTACATAGTTCAAATAAATTCCTTCATAAACAAACATAAAATCAAATACAAAAATCCATTTGGTTCATGGCCAGATTTTCAAATCGATGGCCCCTTACAAAAGCCCGTAGGCTTACAAACTTTGCTGTCCAAACCACACCTCTAATCACTCTATTCTTCCTGATCTATTTGGCCTTTGAGGCTCATTAATTTATACAAATTGAATTGAACCAATTTAGGTTCCAATCCCTTTAATCACTCAACAAAGTCCTCAAATATCTCAACACCCCTACAATCTAGATTTTTATCCCTAAAATCTTGGAACTAAATCTAACTTAGGCTCATAATTAATTCTAAAATATCTCAAGTCTAATTTCTCTCATGTTCTCCAAATTATTTTGGGAACATTAACAAATCCTCACAATAATTAATTAAAAATATAATTTAATCACTCAAAAATCTCATTAATATTTACATAAAATTTATATTTTCTCAAAAACATGAGACCCCTAGGTTTAATAAAAATACAAAGTATTTTTCCGAGCTAATGCTCCTGCATCAGACTCCCAAGGTTGAAAATGATCATGATCTCCTGATCATGCGTTTCAAATCTTTGTCCGCTTGGATCCCACACTTTGTTCTGTAACTCATCATCTATATTTTTTGTTTGCTGCTTTTCTCCAGGTCTTCATATCTTATGCTGTCTTGCTCCACTGGCTGCACTTTCACAATCTGTCTCTGTCTTCATTTTGCTGCTGCTGCTTCTCTTCCTTGCTGATGTCTTCATCTGAGACATTTTCATCATGATTCTTCTGATTAATTCAATTTCTCTATCCAATAAATCTTCAGATTGCTGATTTCTTACTGCCTGCTGAGCTCTTACTCGCTCAGTTCTTACTTCTATACTTACTTTTGTTCTTACTGCTGCCCAATCATCCATAGCCTCTTGTTTTCTGTAATAGAAAACTTCTTCTTTGCCTTATCTTATCAGCAACTTACTCGACTGGTACATTGTATACTCTATTCCTCTATTTTCATCACTCTGCATCTGCAATTCCCAATTCTGAAATTGAGATTCTTCCTCCACTGAATTTTTATTATTCAACATCCTTTCCAGCAACATAACGTCCTCATCCCATGGATTTGAAATTTCCACAGAATTTTCTTCTTCCTTCATTTGAATGCTCAACTGAGTCAAATGTTCTTCAGCACCTGCAACAACACCTGCAATCACAAAACATTTGTTAAAAAAAAAATCATAAGGCATCAGTGCCTTATCTTCCTTTGCCAGCACTTCAATATGCTGTCCTGAATTCTCCTCCACTATTAGCACATCAGTATGTTGATCCAAACTTTTCAAAGAATTCTCTGTAGAATTCCAAAGACTATCAACTAGTCTTTCTTTCACATCATCTGTCTTCATGATGTCTTTCTGTTCTCGTTCACTGTACTGAACTCTTTCTTCTGCTGCAATCTCTATATCATACTCTGAATTCTCCAAAAAATATTCCAACAATGCAATTTCTCTGTGGCATTGCTGAAGTATATCATCATCATGTATCATCCCTGCATTCACACACAAACTTTCGGTTTGAAAATCACAAAGCTCAACTGTTGGTTCACTTATCAGTGCTTCAGACTGATTCACTTCTTCTACATCCACAAGAACTTCCTCTTGTACTCCAACAGCTTCAAGTACAAACACATCATTGCTTTCTTCTTTAGAGTACTTATCTCCTGAAAGATTCTTTTCCATACTTGTGACAACTTCACAAGATTGCGCATCCTCCTCAGTAAAACCTGTAATCACATCAAAATTGTCAGCTACAAAAATACAAGGTTTTACATTATCTAGCTGATCTGGATTTACCCAATAGTTCAAGAAATCATCAATGATCTCCTCTTCTGTTTCATCAATGGAAACCTCCACTTTCAAATCAACTGCTCTGAGTTGTATACACCCCAACTGTACATCCATCATCTGCTCGAGCTCCCTCATCTCTTCTGTTAACTGCATGTTTATCTGTTGATCTCTTTTTTGTTGTAGCCTCTGCCACTTCACTCTCTTCCTCATGAGCCAACCCACTCTCTGGCTTTCCTCTATCCTCATCTTCAGTTTATCAAACTGTTTCCTGATCTCAGCTAACTCTTTGTTATATTCTGCATCAGCTAATTGTTGTCTTATGCCATTTGTCTTGGCATCTTCTTTCTCCCTCTTTCTACTGTGGCCTCTCTCTGAACCTCTTCTCTCTCCTTTATGACTTTCAATAGTCATCTTCTTCGCCATGAGTTTCTCACCCATGAGTTGCACCAAGCCTCTACAACAACAAGCTCTCCTGCTGCCACTTACTTCACCAATCCTTTCCTCTGAATCTGGTATTTTGGTAATCACCAGTCCTCTGCTGGAACCCTTTGAGCATTTCTCCATTGCTCCTTCAGGCTTCACTCATCTGCAACTTTATTCAACCTCTGTTGAATCTTCAGGTTCTACCACTCTCTCTTAGAATCCTTTGCTGGACTCCTTCGTCATTACTCTCCAGTTGTGATCTGCTTCTTTCCGCTGAGACTTCTTCAACCTGCTTGCAACCTGAATTTGTCAAGCATAACCTTCAAACCAGAGTTTAATATTAACTCAGCTCCAAGATCCTGTTGATCTTGACTTATCTTTCACTCGCACTGCATCTCTGTGCTGCAATCTTCATCAGTTTCAAAATCTGATATTTATTCATCACATGAAATTAATTAACAAAACTTGAATCTTCACACAGAGCTATTCCTGCTCTGATACCACTTGATGCAGGAAAACCCTGCAAAACCCAGAATCTCTCCCAATTCTATGCATACAAAAATGCATCTCAATAACTGCCCAAATAAAACTCCAAATTAGGGCAATTTCACACACTATCATTTGCGGAAGCTTGTAACATATGTTCACAATTTTTTTATGGTTTATGGAATCCATACTTCAAATCAATTCTTGCAATTGAACCCAAACTTCAATACAATCCCGATTTAAAAACTTCATTCAGAAGCTCTACTTGTGTCAACTCTATGGTTAAAACCCATGCTTCATGAAAACCTTCAATCTTTATGAACGCTTATCCAAAAGTCTTATAAAAGACTTTCATTAAATCCCTTTGGTTTATTTTAAACCCAACATTTACATATGGCTTTTGATACCGGAATTTAAATAGCACCAACCCAACATTTATACAATCAAGCCCCACGGCTTATGATATTGTTGATCCATGTGAATGTTCCAATTCAAATATTTCAAACTTGTTTGATTTAATGCCAATGAGATCTTATACGGCTTTAATTTAAGAAAATGCTAGTGTTCTCAAATAATATTGACCATAATTCACTTTGATGAAAATTCAAAGTCCAACACAAACCAACAATCTAGCCCATGCAATTTAACTTACCTCTCATCCAACCGAATAACGCAGGACCTCAGCGTTTCATCTAAATTGGGTCTTCATTCACTTCAAGATTTCGCCCTTTTTAAACTCGCCCTTCCGTTATATTCAACAACCATTAAGCTTTCCATGTTTTCATTCCACTTCTACAATTCCGCAAATCGATTGATCGCTCTCCACGCACCCGAATTGCTCAGGTTGAATCATTCTCCTCAACGATCATTGGACGGCTTCTGTTCTCCGTTCTCCATCACTGCACAAATTTTCTCTCAATTTTCCATGCTGTTCATCACATTTCTGTTTGGAGTTTGACCCCGGATCAACACCGATTCATGCAATTCGATGTCCCTTATTCTCTGCGTGCAACTCTAAATTCTCACTGTGGCTTCTTTCGCTCCTTTTTGTGCTCGCTTCTCTGTCTTGATACTTTGGATTGCTCACTGGTGTGATTCAACAAACAAGATTAATTCCAATCGATTCCAAAATAATAAACAGATTCAAGCTCTGTGCCTTCTTGTCTCTGACTTATAAGTTAGATCGAGTCTTATGCCTCATTTCAGAACTTGCTTTTACTACAGTTCGCACAGAGAATTAACAACCTCTGCGTCCATAATTTTCCCTACGCCATCCTGGAAATCGACTTTCCAAAGCCGATATAAAATACCAATTTGAATTGAACTATGATTCAACCCTCATCCACGCTGATCAATCCCTCTTGTGTTCTTTTCAACAAATGCAAATTCCATAACCCATGAATCGATATTAACTTAAATCGGTTCTCTCTTCAACAATAAATCAACTACATTCAATTTCATTTAAATTTAATTCTGTATAGAAATGAATCCGATTCATACCTGTCTGCTCAACAAGAAATCAAGTCACATGGTAGCACCAGTGCTTGAATTGCGCACCCCTTTTAAATCTGCGCCCTGCATCGACCTTTCCATAGCTCGCGTTCAATATTTCTTTTGATACCCATTTCCATTAATTCTGCACTGAATTTTCATTTAATCAGTCATTCAACTAATCATCACCACACCAAAATCGATGTGTCCAAATGCTTAATTCAGAATTGAAATTCCATTCTAATTCCTTTCCAGATAGTCGATCCTTCTTGATATATGTATGCAATTTTATATCCAATTCCTCTATTTCACACAGATTTCCATTTCATCCAATAACACAGAACTTCATCATGTACATAGTTCAAATAAATTCCTTCATAAACAAACATAAAATAAAATACAAAAATCCATTTGGTTCATGGCCAGATTTTCAAATCGATGGCCCCTTACAAAATCCCGTAGGCTTACAAACTTTGCTGTCCAAACCACACCTCTAATCACTCTATTCTTCCTGATCTATTTGGCCTTTGAGGCTCATTAATTTATACAAATTGAATTGAACCAATTTAGGTTCCAATCCCTTTAATCACTCAACGAAGTCCTCAAAAATATCTCAACACCCCTACAATCTAGATTTTTATCCTAAAATCTTGAACTAAATCTAACTTAGGCTCATAATTAATTCTAAAATATCTCAAGTCTAATTTCTCTCTATGATCTCCAAATTATTTTGGGAACATTAACAAATCCTCACAATAATTAATTAAAAATATAATTTAATCACTCAAAAATCTCATTAATATTTACATAAAATTTATATTTTCTCAAAAACATGAGACCCCTAGGTTTAATAAAAATACAAAGTATTTTTCCGAGCTAATGCTCCTGCATCAGTCGGGTACAAGGTGAGATGATGGCGAAAACTCAACTGCAAGATTGTTCAATATTCGAGAACAAGTTCTGACATGTCACTTAAACATCTTCTTGGCTATTGATGCTCATTGCCAAGTAGCGATCCATCCAGGATGAATATTTGTTCTTGTAGGAGGCTTGTTTCTAAAGCACCTATGTGAAGAATGGGTGTGCCGACCACAGTGCTTGCATGGGTGAAGATCGAAACAATGATCTTTCATATGGCCACTCGCTCACAATGTTGGCATTTTACAATCTGTTGTTGTTGCTGTGGAAGAGGAGCGGGATCTGGAACAGCTGAATGTGAACTGTCATAAACAAATCCGACACTTTGAAATTTGATGGGCTTGGAGTAGTTTGGAATATGAAAGGACACATCCTTGTCATATCCAAGACCTATTTTGTGCTTGTTATGGACAAGCTCTTCCCATGGTTTGATGATGGGCTTGGGAAGTGCAGTGTGAACTTTTGCATCTGCATAAAAATATGCTTTTGAACTAGGCACTGAATGTGAATCAACTAAAACATTATTGACTTGATGATTATAGGAGTCCGTTTCAAATTTATGAACAGAAACAAGTTCAGAATGATGACTCCAGTGTTGTAATTCTGCTTGCTGAAGCTGAGATTCAAGCTGCAAAAAATCAATCTTTTCCTGTGTATCTTGTAAACATGTTTGAATATCAAAAATGGTGTCCTTGTTGATTCTAACTGTATCATGATAAGTGGAATCTATCAGAGTTTTTAGGAACTCTAATACCTCAGTCATTCTGGTCATTTTTTCCATTGTCAAATTTACACTTGTAAAAAACTGATCACAACTAACACTGTTACCGATGAAATAGGTAACCTGACCTCAAAACGAGAACTCTAGCCCAAAAAGACTCAAAAAACATGAAAAAACACCCCAAAAACAAAAAAAGTGTATTCCAGAACGCACTTGGTTTAGAAAAAAATTTAGAAACAAAAAAAATGAATAAAATTAAAAAAAATAAAAATAAAAAAACAAAAAAAATTAGAACAAATTAAATTTCAAATATAAAAATTAAATTTTTTGAATTTAAAAATAAATTAAAAATTAAAAATTAAAAAAAAATAAAAATAAAAATAAAAATAAAAGAATTATTTGATCGTGGTGGCGTCGCCAATCGGCCTCTCGCGGTAGGAATACCCTCTCTCCGCGAGAGGGCGACTTCGGGAATCGGCCTCCTGCCGGGAGGCCAATTCCCGGAATCACCCTCCCGCCGCGGGAGGCCGATTCCCGGAATCGGCCTCCGCCGCCACCTGGGCGGGAGGCCGATTGGCGGCGCCACCACAATCAAAAAATTCCCTTTTTTTTTTTTTTTTTTAAATTTTAATAATTTTTATTTTTATTTATTTATTTTTTTTTTAATTTGATTTTTTTAAAAAAAAAAATTTTAGTTTTCTTTTTAATTTTTAATATTTTTTAATTCGTAACATTTTTTTTTTTATTTTTATTTTTTTCTTTTTTGATTTTACTCTTTCTTTTTTTTAATATTTTTTTTTTAATTTAATTTTTTTTTTATTTTTTTTCAAAAAATCAAAAATTATTATTTTTTAATTCAAATTTTTTATTTTAATTTTTTTTTTTTTTTTTTTTTTAAATTTAATATTTTAGACTAATTATTTTTTAAAATTAAAAATTTATTTATTAAATTTATTAAATTTTGATTTAACTTTTTTTTTTTAATCTTTTAGTTTATTTACTTTTTCATTTTTAAAATTTATAAATTGTTTCATTTAAAAAAAAAATCGCTAATTTATGGATATTTGTTTTTTAGTTATTTGGATGTGGTTTTTTTCATTTTTTTTGTTTTTTAATGATAGTTTTTTTTTTGGTTTTTTTGGTTTTTTTTTTTTTTTTTTTTAAATTTTTATTTTAATTTTCTTTTTCAATTTTAAATTTTGCTTTTTGTTTAATTTTTTTTTTTGTTAATTTTAAATTTTTATTTTTTTATTTTTTTATTTTTTTTTATTTTAAATTTTTAAATTTAATTTTTTCTTTTTTGTATTTTATTTTTTTAATCTAAATTTTAATTTTGTAATTTTGATTATTTTTAAATTTTCTATTTTTAATTTTTTTTTAATTATATGGTTTTTTTTAATAACTTGGGAAAAAATGTTTTTGATGTTTTATTTATTTATTTTTGGTTAATTTTTGTTTTTTTTCTTTAAATTATGTGTTTTTTTTTCAAATTTTGTCATTTCTTTTGATATAATTTTCGAATATTTTTGTTTTTTGTTTTTTTTTTAAATTTATTTTTGTTTAAATTTTTTATTTTTACGAGTTAATTTTGTTTTCTTTTACATTTTTATTGGTTTTTTTATTGTTTTTATATATTTTTTTTTATCTAAGTTTTGTGTTTTATTACCAACATGAAAATCACCACTCTAGAAAAAAAGGTTGATGCTGCATCAATACGTTTCAGATTTAGTATGAAAATCACCGGTCTAAAAAAAAGTTGATGCTGCATCAATACGTTTCAAAATTAGCATGAAAATCACTAACATTTTAAAACAAATATTCATACTTCATAAATAAAAATATTAGAGTGTCAAAAATGTGCACAAAAAAAAAAAGGGTGATTCTGCATCACCACTTTTCAAAATCGGGTGCTTTTTATGCTACCAAAAAAAAGTAGATAATAATGCAGTTACCTATTTCATCGGTAACAGTGTTAACTATGAACAAATGAGAGAAAAAGTAAAACCCACTCATAGTACAATGACACTGCAATTAGATTATACATTCAACATCACCATTGATGAAGGAACATCAAGCTTTGCAATACGTGAATCACCATCGACAAAGTCTCCTGCAAGTTCTTCAATGAACAAAATCTATTGCGGCTTTGATTACATATAAATCCATGAAGTATCGATTTCAACGTAAAAAAATAAAGATGTAAATTTATTCTCTACTTTCTTGTTGCTATCAGATAATACAATCTTACAAAAAACTGTGAATGTACAGTCCTTCTGCTCACTGCCTTGCTTCTTATTGCACAGACATTGTTAGAAAATTTTCTTGATTTATAACTAAAAACCATAGCACTATACCTCCATGGCCACATAGTCCAAGCAAGGAAGAAAATCATATTGAAGGAAACAAATCGTATAGGCGAAGTTCACCATTCTACCAGTCTTTAACCAATGCAACTCTATGTAACTGTTTTTTTGTTTGTTTTAGCTTTCAACAAGATGCAGCGTTCACCGAGACTTGTAGGAGTTACACAAAACCGATTGAAAGAATTCCAAAATGAAACCCAAGGATCATAGCACAATGATAAACCTTGATAGACACTCAATTTTTTTTCTCTGTAGAGAAATCTCCAAGTTTCTGTCTTAAACCCTAATAAAACCCATTACATTATCAATGAAATTAACGAATCGGAGATACTTTTCCAAGGTAATTCTGAGAGTTGCAGAGGAGGATAATCAAAACTGAGATTGAAATGGAGCAATATCGAAATATATAGGCATCGTTGTGTGTATCTATGAGGAAAAGCATCAAGGAATACAAATGTTGGAGCGAGCACAACAACAACAGGAGCATCTCTATGGCCTACACCATTTTATGCAAAATCTTCCATTAAATTAATCTCATGGATAAATCTATTGACCATGGCCTCGTTATTGTCAATGGCCACGCCAAATCGGAGTGTATGATGCCATGGTGGAGGGCAAAGCAAAGGCAAGCTGATAGTGGCTCCTAAGCCATGGGAGCAGAGGTGGGAAAGGGGGGAGTGTTGGGGGAGAGTATGAACGCATCAGTGGTGTGAGTACGGGTTTTACTGAGGTATCAATTGATTGAGGGAGAGCACACCGTAATGATCGGATTGGTGTAGAGGTCCGAGGAAATGCACTGTAACTCTAGTGTTTAAGGCAACATGTTCTTCAACTCAGGTTATGGGAGAGTATGAATGCATCAGTGGTGTGAGTACAAATTTTACTGAGGGATCGATTGAATGAGGGAGAGCACACCGTAACCCTAATGAGGGAGAGCACACCGTAATGATCGGATTGGTGTAGAGGTCTGAGGAAATGCACTGTAACTCCAACATTCAACGCAACATGATCTTCAACTTAGGTTCCATCCTTCAACATACCATTTTTTTCGCACTATTAAATTCCTTGGCTCGGAAACACACATATAAACCAGTCGAACCAAGCAGTGCCAACATTCTTAGCACTAAATACTATGATTTCTAGGTGGAGTAGGCCATGCTTCAAAGCATCCGAAGCAACAAGTATTAGATGCGTAAAAAGAAAAACTATGCAATGAACGACCCTGGTCGCTCTCTGATACCGCTACTAAGCAGTTTCCTGTAATGGAGTAGATTCTGATGCATTCGACAATACACATGAAGCAACGACAAGCAAATATATTCACCGTTCGGAATTCAATGCTCAACCAGATTCAACGCAATCCATATGGTATTCCACACATAATATTGACACACAAAATGTATTCAATTCATAACATATATGGATATGATATATTAACGCTTACTTGCACCAGAGTTACTCTCAAAACTGAATACCAGAAAGCATGAAGAAGGTCCAGTAGCACCGTGCTCTTCATTGACTTGCACTTCAGGTTCACCAAATGTGAAATGGGTTAATGTGAATGAGCCCGTAGTCTTAAAATTTTAACTATCAGAGAATTTGCTAACAACTGTAGCAGGTAACGCACAACCTTGACAGGCCTGGAGAGATGCACAGGCGTCTCAGCTAGGGCAAGATATTCCATCGAGTGTTGAGGTAACGCTTGGAAGATTTCACATATTCTCCCCACCAGGTTCAATCTTATAACCGCTGATGAGAGAAGGTAGTGGTCGTGCCACCAGTCGAACTTGGCACCTCTTGTGCAATGATAATTTTTGACAACCGAGAAGTTAGCAAGGACCCCAACTACTCGTGCATGAGTTATTAGCAGTAGTTGCTGGCGCAGAGAAATGGAAAGCGGAGGATAAGTTCCTTTGGTATAATGATGGTCATATGTCGACTGCGTTACTGATCAGCAGCACGCTAGAGCAACAGGTAGGAAGGCAGCACGATGGAGCAACAAAATGGTTAATGAGAAGCACGCTGGAGCAACAAGCAGGAAGGCAGCACGACGGAGCAGCAAAATGGTCTGCTAGGCGAGCAAATATCGCAGTGCTGTGAGGAGCATCAGGTATGTCAGGTCAGAAGGGAACGATTTCTACAGACTTAGCTGGCTTTGGTGGAATCGACTGGCATATTTTCAAACTTAGCCAAACTTAGCCAGACAGCATAGAGAATATAGCTAAAATTTAGCTAATAGGAGCAGGGCCAGCAATCGCCCGCTCTGATACCATGTTAAACACATGCATGGTAAATGAGAAAGTAAACACACAAGGAGAAAGATAAGCGTAAGTTGTATTATTATTCACCATAGATGTACATCTATAATACACTGGTGTTACTCTTGGATTCTACATTCCAAGGTCACTTGGACTCCTTTTGTCCCTTCGGCTTCCACACCTACCCATAGAGGATTACGTGTCCAACAAATCTAAATGGGGTTGGGAAAAATATGAAGGTTAATTAAAACTAAAAAAATTGAATCAAAATGATCAAAAATAAAAACATCAAAGAGTTACGAATTAAAGTGTTGGATAATGGGATTCTAAGATTTGTCGAGTTTGTAACCATCATCATGATTAAAATTGTTGAGGTGCGTTGCAATTTCTAGTGCTTTCAAAATGCTATGAAAATAATGATACAGAGCACAGGTTAGGATTTTGTTTTGATTAAAGAAATTAAATATTTATATTTAATAAGTGTGCTACATAGCTGAATTTGAAATATGACTGTATGTAGTGTTAGCAATATTCTCTTTAAGACAATGATTTATTGATTTGAGATATGAATCTTAAGGTGATTTTCAATCCATTCATGTCCTTAATAATAACCCCAATATCATTATCTTAAAATTTGATATAGGTAATGTTATAGTCATTATGAATTGTTGGGTGTGGAACCTCCCCCCCGGCCCAAACTATTGCTACTAAGGGACCAGGGAAAAAGTTGAGAAAATTTGCCTAATAAAATATTGTAATTTCGTAGTCAATATGGGTTGTTCATTAGACTGAAGATCTTACGGTAGAAGTTATATTAATTTAGGTTTTTTTTACCCTAAAAGGAAATACTTGGTTTATATGAGGGAATTGTATTGCAACTATGTATTATTATGTGATAGAAAAATAGAGGATAATGTATGAGAACGAAGAGGAAGTTACAACGGATGTGTTGTAATTTGTATCCTTTCATTTTGTTGGATAATATAAAAGGAAGGACTAGTTGTTTCTCTATGGACGTAACCCAAATTTGGTGATCCACATATATATGTGTCTCTTTTGTTTTATGATTTT
This sequence comes from Pinus albicaulis, assembly GCA_034641835.2. Classification (NCBI taxonomy): domain Eukaryota; kingdom Viridiplantae; phylum Streptophyta; class Pinopsida; order Pinales; family Pinaceae; genus Pinus; species Pinus albicaulis. The sequence goes on along the minus strand of CM076569.1, from coordinate 66,830,658 downwards.
ATGTGTTTATGTTTTCATAATATTTTATGTGTTCCATTTCTCTATTATTTAATTTCTAACGTGAACTCAGTTGAATATGAAATATAAAATACTAGACCTTCCCTCTTCTTATAAAACCAATTAATCAATTAATGTCATTACAAGCTTGGTTACTAAAGCCATAAAATCATCCTCCTTTGACCCCATCATTCAAAATAATCTCATTTCTCATATCCTTCAAACCCTTAATATTTATGGGAAACCTAACATTCATAAAAGAGACATCCATCCCTCTTAAATCTATATCAATGCTATATGATCTCTCACTCATTCCCCCTTTTACTTTCTTGCTGACAAACTTTAGGATTTCATTGGTAAAACTCTCTCTTTCATCCAACTCCTTTGATTTCATGCACAAAGCCAAACATCTTCACCTTAATGAATATGATATTATGGTCAATTTTGGAATTGTATCTTTATTTACTAAAATTCCTCTTTAAAAACCTTTCCCTTTATCTCCAAACTTGTTGACAATCAAACCCTAACTATCATTCAAATATGTATCACCTCATTTAAAGGAACATTCTATTAACAAATTGAAGGCATGCCTATGGGTTCTTTCCTTTCCCTGCTTGTCACAGATATTTTCATGGAATATTTCATGACCTTAGCCTTAATAATTTTTGTCTCAAACGTAAATGTTGGTTTTGATTCAATGACGTTGGCTTCATCATTTGGAATCATCGCCATCCCCCTTGACCTCTTTCAGTAGCCACCTTAATAGAATTTCCCACAACATTAAATTTACTATAGAAACACAAAATCATAATTCATGTTAAATTTTAGATGTTCTCATCCTGTGAAGCATGGGTTCGTGAACTTGAGGGTGGGGTTCACGAACCACCCCCGAGTTCTCATCTCCACAAACCAAGTGCTAGATTGGGTACTTCCCAGATGAACCCATAAGAACGAGGTTCATCACATTGACCACTAAAGTGTCAACTACCCCACGAGTAGAGCACATTTCAGAACAATGAGAAATTTTCAAACTTCATCATCACCATGGAACTTTTGGTGCTCAGTTGTAATCCAAATTTTGCAACCCTGTGGGCCATTATGTAAAAATGATTCTAGTATGTTTATAAAGCCATGTAACAAAACTAGGTAGCCTAATATTTTTTTTAGAGATTTCTTCACTCTAAGGAGTTTTTTTTCCTTAGCTAATTATTTGTGTTCTTCAACACTTATAATCAGTTAAGTTTTTGTCCCATACATCCGCCAAAGCTAGAGTAAGGCTTAATGGTGAAGTTTTAGGTGAGTCCTAGTGTATAGAGTCAATTTAAATGGTCATACTAGAGGATGTCTAAAGTGTCACAGAATTTGGCTACGTCTAGAAGTCAAATTTTAATTGTCAAAATTACCCTTATAAATGAGATTTTTATGTCAAGTAGTAAAAAAGTGTTGTCTATAGACATTATAGGGGATGTGACTACTTAAAATTACACCTCAACAACTAAAATTTCTATCTAGACACGCATTGAGGGTGAAAAAATATGTTTAAACCCCTCTAGACCTGTTATTTTAATTTTTCGGCAGAAAAACATAAAAATAATTAGATGGGTATTGGGAAAACAATTAAAATGAGAAAAAATAAAATTCTTTCCAAGTGGAAAAATAGTTAAAAAAGGCTGTGGAATTTCCCAAGAAGGAAATAAATTAAAAATTCAAGGAATTTCCATGATTCAAGCAAGAAAAGTCTCACAAGAAAATTTAATTTCTCAAGGAAATTGAATTTTTTTGGTCCAAGTGGTTATTTTGAATGAGAATTTTTCGAGAAAAATTACAAAATATTTTTATGGTACATTTATCTCATATATCAAGGAAAACGAATTCTTCCTTTGGATCTATGCAACATCATCAAGGGTTCAATTTTTTCTCGGAAGGATCAAGCCATGGATCAAGTCAAGCTAGTAATTTTTTACACTTGGAGGGGTTTTAGCTCTCTCATTTTCTATATAAGGAGGCTAATGCTCCTCATTGTAACACATGAAAAATCAAGCTCTTAGCTACTAAAGCTTTATTTTGTACTGGAAATATTTTATGAATAATAAATAAGTCTTTTGGGGTCAATTCATGGTGGTGTTCCTCTTCTATCTTTTATGGTAAACTCTTTTTGAATTTTGTCCTTAATGCTCTACTGGTTTTAAATTAAATTGTTGTTATTTAACTAGCCAGTTATGGATCTACTATTTGTTTAAGTATCTTGCATTAGTATTTGATGTTAAAGAAACATTTTTTAAATTAATCAATCTAGCAGGCATCTCTAGATATTTTGGTTCATTGTGGTATCTAACTCCTCATGATCTAACAATTCTATCTTAAGTATGTAGAGAGATTTTTAATATTTAGACCTTACGCGCTACGGAACGTAATTGGTTGGACTAACCCACTACCAAGACATAAAATTTGAATATACTAATTTGTTTGCCAACAAATACTTATCTAACGATTTTTCAAGGGTTTCTAAGTCATTGCTTGTAACGAAAATTATTTATCTACTCCATTCTTTCAATTTTTTTCTTTAATTGAATAGATATGGCTAAATAAGAGCTTATCTCTACTGATCAAGGAGAAGATTTGTGATTTAGTAGATCTGTAGATTTTGTAAATAAATCTTGTATATATTTATCTTCTAACCCTGGTATATAATTTTGTTCATCTTGTGTATATATATATATATATATATATATATATATATGATTTTTACTCATTATTTTCTTGCAGATATGAAGACGAGGGTTTGGGTTTGTTGGGGATCTCTCTATAAATATTTTTGCGGGTGATTTGTCGAAGGAAAATCAATTTTTTTAAAATCCAAACCCTCCCCTTGCTCAAATAACCAGAGTTTCTAGTGTAATGCAAATTTTTGGGAGATCGTTTATCATTTTTAAAGCCCTATCTCTTCAGGCCACAAGCATTTGAAGACCATTATTTGCTTTTAGTTTGAATTTCTGAAGGGTTTTCATTAATTAAAAAAAATTCAATTTTTTTTTAGGGCTTGAAGGATTGGGGTTTCTTATTTTTGCAAATATATAATATTTTCGTTGAAACTGCGGGCCTAAAAGGCCTTTTTTTCCTAGCCATCAAATTAAAGGGCTTTAGGTTTTGTGGCCCAAATAATTTTATTGAAGAATTTTGTGAGGGTCACAAGTCCGTTTTGGCACTGAATTAGTGAACCGCAAGCTTACAAAGGTTGATCTTTCTTTTTATAATAATTCCAATTAAACCTTGTATAGTTTGCAGATAAAACAAAAAAATTTGAAGGGTTTTTCCATCAAATTTTTGAAAGAAATCAATTAATTAGAGGCATGGTTTAAAAAATAATTTTTTCTTGGCAAAGTCATGAGATTTTAAGGCTTATTTCTCCTAGCCGAGACCTTAAAAAAGGTCGTCCATCGTTCGTTGGTTTGAATATCCTTTGGCTTAGACGTCTTGCCAAAAATTTGAAATTTTCCAAGAGATCAAGGCTTTATTTATCTTTTAAAACTAATCATAAAATTATTTTAAAATTTAATTAAAATTATTTTCCCTATTCCCTTGCACGGTCATGAACATTTTTAATATTTATTTTATCAAGACCATGAGTGAATTATTTGGAGGAGTTTGCAATCAAGTTTGAAACAGAGTCATTATCATTGGCCTTATATCTTCCTCATTAATATTTTTAACTTGGAGAGAAATTTTTGTGCTTTAGTGTTTGGATTTGTCAAAATTGTAAGAGCCCTTCCCATTTTCTAAAGGGTTTTTCTCAGTGTAGTATCAGTAATAAAAGGGTCTTGTTTCTTTAGGGAACTTGGGGATTTCCCATGGTATCCCTTCTTATTTTAAAAAGGAGGATCTTCTTATCTTATAAGTTTAGTTTCTAGGTCTAGTTTTCTAACTTGTTTCTTGCTCTCATTAGGTTATATTAGTTTCATTTTCATACTAATCTCTTGAATCAACCATTGCTAGATCTAGATCTTCATTTTTAATTACTTGATCTAATTTTTACTGTGATCTAATATTCTCTTGGTATAATTTACTCTTGAGAAACTCCTATCGTGTCTCGCTTGTCTTTTATATTGAAGTTTTATATCTCTATTAGTTAGATTATTTAGCAATCTCATTTTCCATAATTGAAGTAACTACTTCCTCTTTATAATTCATAATTTTCTCCTAAACATTATTAAGACACCTTATAAGTGAAGTGACAATCTAAATATAATTAATAATTCACTCAAACATAAAGAGAAACTTCTATTTAAATCACTTGTGTTATTTCTATAACTCATTTTGTTTCATTGCGTAGCTCTTTACTAGCTTCATTGAATCATTATTGTAAGTTGATCTCACTGTGATTTCATTCTCTAAGTATTTATCATAATCTTATCATAAGTGGATTGGTATTCCTTTCATCTCTCTTTGAAGAATCTTGATTTAATTGTATCTCATTGAAGAATTTGCGCTAACATTTGCATCATCATAGAAATATTAAGATTTAGACTTGCATTTTTTAAATTTACCTCCAAGCATAAGCTTGATTGATAGGCATTTTAGGACAACTTTATCCATTATTCAATTTAATAAGCTTGACTCTTGAACAATGGTTAAAACGAGTGACCTCACAGTTCTCTTATGGCCCATACCCTTGTAGAAACGAGGCACTTGGCTTATTAGAAGCCCTAGGGAGGTATCGTTAATGAGGCCATAGCCTTCTTCCCTAATACTTCTTCCAAAAACGTTGTTCCAAGAACAGTCTTGGAAATTGAGAAGACATTCACCCTTATTTTAGTTATATAATTAAAATAAACCAAGATGATGACCTACTAGGCTTATTCCTCCGAGACCGGTAGCCTTAAAACACTAGTCTATGCTACAAGTCTCAAGAAAGAGACTTCAACCCTTCATGTCTCTCTGCTGAGTGTGATTAAGGAAAATGATGCAGCCAAAAGGTCGCTTTACCCACATATGCATAAATTTTTAATAAGTCTACCCATTCTGAAGATCCAATACTCGTAAAGAGTATTCACTTTAATATATGCGTAGAAATAAACTTTATGGGAACCCAAACCAATCCTTTAGATATGCACTTTTACCTTTCAAAGCCTTCAACTTACCTTTATTTCCTTTCTTCGTGTTTGTACGTGATCGCTTCACGTGAATCGAGGAATCCCCTTCGTTTATGGACCCACACAAATGGTGACCAATCATGCTGAATCACATTTTTCACTTCTTGTAACTTACCTCCCTGCATATTCATAGCTTAACTATTTTTGCGATATTGCGATTTCGCAATTCGCAACATATATCACTTCGCACTTCACCCAAATTAACATTTCGCTTGTCGTGCCTTTTAACTCCCCTGGTTAACCTTTATCTTGTTCGATATGCGATCACATCGCATCGCACCAAACGTAACTTACCGTGCAAAATCTTAACAACAACCATAAAAAACTACGATGTGCGATATGTGCTTCATCGCTATGCCGACACGTGGCTCCCCTTCACTGCATCACAACTTTCAATCCTTACTGCATTGCAACTTAATTCATTTACCTTGCTATGTCCTTAACAATAAACACTAAAATCGTCGATGTGAGATATGTGCTTAAGCGTTGCGCCGACACGTGGCTCTTCCCTTTATCACATTGCAAGTTAATTTGTTTAACTTGCGAAGTCCTTAACACATAAACTCAATAATCGCCAATATGCGAAATCGCTATGTTTGAAATTTAACCTCCATAGTTGATCTACATCTAGTTCTATCTGTCCTCACTGCTCGCCCTTCTTTGCATTGCAAGTTATATTATTTACCTTGCGATGACTTAAACTTAAATGTTAAAATTGCCGATTTGCGATGTGCGCTTGGCTGCTCCGTTGAAACGTGTCCACTTCGCAACTTCCCCAATTGAACTTTGCGATGTAATCTTAGTCATCGGTCTCTTGCCTTGTATTTTTGCGACTTAATCCTTGTCATTCATTTCCTTCCTTTAGAAATATTCTAAAGGATTTTCTGCCTTAGTCTTTTCTCTGTTTTCTTCGACCACTGCTACTCTGCATCTCCACTATCCTTCTTGAGATTTATTCAGTCTTTAAAAGCACTGATCTCTCCTGAGCTTGTTCTTATGGTTACTCATGTAACCATTTCACTTCTTCAGCCTAAATACATAACACCCTCTATATTTGCTTCTCCAAATCTCAATTTGGATTTCTTCTCGTTCTCGGCCTGCACACAATTATTATCTGCACTTGTTTGTTTTCACACAGGATAAAAAAATTAACTCTCGAACTGGAGTCATAAATATTCTACCCAGCCACTAAGTCTTATTCACTCATAATAATTATTCATTTATTTAAGCATTTATCAGAATTCATACCACAATGGTTTATTACACAGAAACCAATTTAGCTCATTACGGATCACTCAGCTTGTAAACAAGACACAAAAAAATTATATGAATTAAATTTTGTCATTAATAAAAAAAATGTGAAGATACATTAAAATTCTTACAAACAAAATTTTCCAGTTGCTATTTCGCGGCCTTCTCCTATCTATAGAACCCTCTCTGCTCTCAGGCTCTCTTTCTCTCTCTCTCCACAGGCTTATCTCTACCTAATGAAAGTCTATCCTTTAAATATTTATCAATAGATACCTAAATTTTAGAAACTAACTCCTATAATTAGAAACCCATGCTTAAATCTATCTATGACTCATGCACTAACTCCTCGAGTCATCCCTCCATCTCAGGGATTTGTTACATAGTTCATTATGACTAAGCTCTTTGAATAATGATTCCACACGTATCTAGAACCTTCTAGACTAATACTTGTGAACTATGAAGTTTTTAGAAGAATTTACAATGATTATACAAATAAAATGTCCCTCTTGGACAAATTTCAAGACCTTAGCCTTGAATTACATTACAAATTTAACTTGAGGCCAGATGCTCCTGCATCAGACTCCCAAAGTAGAAAGAAGACATGTGATCACTTGATCATGTATCTTATGTCCTTGTTTCTCCTGGATCCCAAACTCTATTTTGCTACTATCCATAAGCTACATTGTCTTCATCATTCTTCAGCTGCAATCTTCCAGGCTTCCATGCTTTGTACTGTAATGCTCCACTATCTCTACCTTCGTTGTTCTTCACTTTCCAAACAATTCCACAAAGGACTTCTTTCTTCATTCTGCTACAGCTCATCTTATGTATCTGCATTAGGTTCCATAGTTCATCTATGGCTTCTTGTAATTCATTTTTTTGCTGCAACCTAATTTTTTTTTCCTTACTTTTCCATTGCACTTTGCTGCACTTTATCCATTCATCACTAAACTGTTGATTTCTTTCTTCAGCTCTTCTTGCTTCAATTTCCATTTTTTCACTTGGAATTACTCCATTTACTGCTGCAAATATTACTCTTGACATTGTTGTCTCCCATACTTCCTGAATATCTCTTAATATATCTCCATCTGCAACACCCCTTTTCTACTCACTACCTGCAAATTCACTTTCAAAAAATAAATTGTCTTTTGATTCTTTGACTGCAGTAATATACTCATTCACTCTTCTTTATATACTAGAAAACATAATCAAGTTTGGAAAACTAGTATCTGATCCTGCATCTTTCACAACTTGAGACATTTCCACATCATTGTCAGCAATTCCTTTCTCATACTTAGATTCTTCTAGTAACTCACTTTCTACTTGATTCCTCTCAATTACATCACTATGTTGTTCATCAATTCCAACATATTTTCCTTTCTCTTCCTTGACAACATTCAGTGATTGTACTTCACCTACTTGAGTAAGTCTGACTATTAATTCAACTTCTTCAAACACGACATCTTCATGATTTACATCTTTCTCATCATCATGCCTTACCTGGCAACTTCCAGTCTTCTTCGGTTCTAAAATTGAATCTCCTTCAACTTGTGACAGGTATGTCTCATCTTCATCAAAACCTGTAATCATAAACCAATTATCAGGAAAAATATAAGGCCTTATTTCCTTTTCCTTCTCTGGAAACATCTCAGTATGTTGCTCTGAGTTTTCCTCTAACTCCTTTGTCAGCACATTAGTATGCTGATTTAAATTCTCCAAAGAACTCATGAGACTGTCAGCTATTCTCTGCTCCATATCTTCTGTTTCAAGGATGTCTCCCTACTCTGGTTCACAATAATGAACTCTTTCCTCTGTAATGTCAATTTTTTGAACTCTTATTACCATTCTTGCATCCTTATCTTCTTCTTCATGATTTTCATTCATGACAATTTCTTTGTCTTCCTTCTTCAGGAATTTATCCTGACTATATATCCTCTGCTCTAAATTTCTTTTTTAAGGTCTAAATTTCTATATAACTCAACAATTTCAATTGGAGTAGAATTTGGAAACTTTACACAATTTTCAATACCTTCACTTGTTGTTTACCAATCATCAGATCACCCTTCTCCCTCTGCTAAATCTACACACATGTCTAAATCACCATGCTTAAAAATTCCAAACTCATTAGGCATAGTAAATACCTTTTCTTCATCTTCAAGTCTTAACTCATATTTGTTATTCCAATATTCACTGTTACCAGCTCCAATATTCTTCTGCACATTTCCATCGGACCTCTCTGTCTCCTTTTGTTTCTTAGATCCTGCAATCTCAGTCTTAATCTGAATATATTTTAGACTTTGTGATGCAGCGACATTGGGCTCAAAAGTTACTTTGTACATAAGTAGACATAGGGGGTCCCATGTTATTTAAATTTCTAGTAAATATTAATATTTCGAATAAATTTGGTAGGGAATTGTAATTGTTCTCAAGTCATTTTGAGAACATGAGAAATTGGTTAAGATAGGAATACGAAGAGTCAGTTTAGGATTAGTTCGGTTATTGAGTCTAATTTTAGGAATTGGGAATGCTAAGAGTTGCTGAACTGTTTGGAGACCTGAATTGATTCAGGTCATCCTTGTGGTACAAATGTAATCCTGAAGGGTTTAGATGGAGAGAATTAGAGAGTAGAGAACTTCTTCAGCAACAGAGTAGGAAGGTAATGGCCATTGAACTGAATATCTAGCCTGCCATGAAATTGTAAGAATTTGCTTTTGAGATTGATCGCCTGTATGTATATATATATATATCTATTTTGGAAAATTTTTTATAAGTTCCATGTGTGATTTTATGTCTTCTTGGTTGAATCATATGGGGAAATTGTCTCAGTGTAGTTGTGCATTGATTGGTGAAATTCCTGCGTGAATTTGCCTTAAATTCTTGTAGGAGCAGGACTCTGTAAATCAAGCTAAGAGTCTGCCTGTGTATTTAGAAAGGAGAGTGTATGATAATGTGTAAATACGTACTCTGCAAGTTGGGGCTAACTGTGCTCTGTATATAGTTGGAGGAATCAATTTTAATACTGTCGATATTGTATCTCGAACTGATAGACAGTGGAGCTATATATTCGTTGAGTATATGCCATGAACAGTGGTATGGCTTTAAGCCACGCATAAGGAACGGGGGAGTGAGGTTGTAATGTGAGGATATCAGCATTGAGATGGTGCAAGGAGGAGAACATTTTAAATAATAAAGGCGACGGAACCTGGAGTAGAGAAGCGGAACCACGAAGGAGTAACAGTGAACGTGGTCTAGAATAAACCCGGCGGTTTGATCGCACCACCTTTACACGGTGAGCGGTATTTGAGAAATCAGAGCAATTCCATACGTTGGGCGACACGTGTCCCCGAACTAAATTGGAAAATCGCTTCCGTCACGCACCATCGCGCATTATTGTTCGTGCAGTTAACCCGTGCGATATCCATTGGATCAATTGAAGTGAGGCGACGTATTATCTGCCATCGGATGTGGAAGGTCGTTAGTGCTGGGGCCATGCATGTCGTCGCGCGTTAACTAGCGACAAGGAAATCATCATGATATCAATGTGGATCGTCCGATCCGGGGGTTGATCGATCGAAGGGTGGTCGCGTCGCAAGTTACAGGGGAGATAAGCCAGGTATGAAATGGGTTTGTGTGTTCTACGTTTGTATGAGTGTGGGACCGACGGACTTAATGTCTATTGGGTTTTGATGAAGTCAAGATCTGTTAACGAATGTTAATTACGATATGGTCAGCACTTTATATGGTGAGATTAATTAAGGATGCGCTTATATGCGAAAGGAGGAAATTGGATTAATATCTCAATCTCAGATTGAGATATTAAACAACCTTAGATCAATAATCTAATTGCCAGACCAAGAAAATAGAACAGTGTGAGTTGCCCAGAATTGTGGATTGGTTGGGGCAAGAAAAATTGGATGCATTTTACACACGAATTGAGATTGAAATAATCTGGAAACTGGGACTGTGGTGGTGACCATTATCAAGTGGTATCAGAGCTTAAGGAATAGCTCTCTTGGAAAAGTACAAGTTTGGTGAATGCAAGGAAACCAAACTTGTGGAAACTGATAAGATTGTAGCCTACAGAGATACAGTGAGGGTGATTGCAGAATTGCAGAGTCTAATTGCAGGACAAGAGTTTTGAATACTGCAGATTTGAAGAAGGATGATCACACAGCAAGGATACACAGAATCATAGTGAACAGGATTTGCAGAGTGAGTGGAGGACATGATCATGATCTTGTAGGTAATTAACTTTGATCTGATTTGAAATTGTAGTTGCAGAATTGTGGTTGCTTAAAGTGTAGACAGAGTTCGATAGTGAAGGTAGTGAGCTTGGTATTCAGCTAGAGGCTAGATAAAGAGGACAATTGCAGTGTTCTCGAGAGAAATGAGCAGTGTTTAACTCTGGTTGAAGGATTGTTTGCAGAAGTCACAGTGCAGACAATTGAAGATCTCAGCAGAAGTAGATCACAGCTTTGAGAGCAGTGGTAGAAGAGTCAAACAAGGGACTCTGAGTAAAGAAGAAAAGTGTGGCAGAACCTGGAAGATTCCCAACAAAGGTTGGATGACTGAAGAAAAGAGGTGTTCTCGAGAAAGTTGCAGAGTGATGCCTAGTGAGCAAGAGAGAGTGCTCCGAAGGTTCCTACAGAGAGGGGACCAGTACTTGCCAAAAGCCGGATCCAGAGGAAAGGATTGGTGAGGTGAGTTGCAGCAAGATAACTTGATGTTTTAGAGGCTTAGTGCAACTTGTGAAGTGAAGAACTCCTAGAGAAGAAAATGGCTACTGAGAGCCATAACAGAGACTGCAAATATTGCAGAGGTTCTGGGAGAAGCCACATCAGAAGAGTGAGTGAAGATGTCGAAGAAAATGGCATAAGGAAGAGACTCACTGATGAAGAGTATTGGAAGGAATTTGCTGAGATCAGGGAAGAGTTCAACAGATTGAAACTAAGGATAGAAGAAAGCCAGAGAGTCGGTTGGCTCATGAGGAAGGATGTGAAATGGAAACCATTACAGTTGAGGTTGAGGCAGAAGAAGATTGCCCTATTAAGAGAAGAACTCAGAGCAGCTGAGTTGAAAGAAGAAATTTCTGCTTGTGAAGCAGAACAAAACACAGGTGAAGAGTGGAGACCTGCAAGAGATATTGTGAGACATAGTGAAGACTCGAGGCAGCAAGAAGCCTGTCTTGCTGAAGAGGAAGTCATTGAGGAATTCCTGAGTTATTGGACAAGTCCAGATGATGTAGGGGCTTGTGTTCTTGAGTCTAACAAATGTGAAGTGATGACAGACTCCACAGAGGAAGAAGAACCCGGAGTTCTCGAGGCAAGGATGGGAATTGAAGATCCCATGTGCAGACCTATTCAAAAAGAAGTGCTTGAGGAAGCAGCCAAGGCTGAAAGGTCTTGTGATCTGAAAACTAAAAAGTTGTGTGTGTTTGTAGGTACACCACTGGGAGATGAACAAGCTTCAGAGTTTGTTGGTGAGAAGAATACATTGAATCTAAAATCTGTTCAGATCAATGCTGAGATAGTGAAATCTCAGGAAGAGATGAAGAGAGAAGATTCAAATGAAGATATCTAGTAGAATGTTGAAGCTGAGAGAGAAGGGCCAGCAACGGATTGGTCAAGAACAAGCAGAGGCATAAAAGGTTGTGTAAGGTTCCCGAAATCTACTCCTATGGAGGTTGTTGAGTTATATAGGAGGTCGGATTCTCAGATAAGAGAATTGGAGGAGCAGAGGACCTATGCACTAGATAAGTTGCTGGGAAAGCAAGGCAGGAAGATCTTCATGGATGGAGTTCATGAAGCAGATGATGGAAGAAAAGTGAGGCTAGCTGACAGTCTCATGAAGGATGCAGATCAACATGCTGGGGTGCTGATAGAAGGTTTGGAAGGGAGATATGCACAACATACTGATGTGTTTTCAGAGGGAAAGGAGACATTGAAGCACTGGAACTTTAATGCTGATGATTCATGTGTTAATCATGTAGAGAAAGAGGAAGAAAAACAGTTGGAAGTTGTCGGAGAGATGAATAGAAAGGAAACTGTGTTGGCTAAAAACATAGTGAAGGATCAGCATATGGGCATGATGATTGGAGCAGTGGAGATGACTCTGACAGCTGAAGAAAAAGATGATGAAGAATTTCTGAGCCTTGAACCAGACTTAGAAATGCTGGGAGAAGAATTGGTGACTAGGTCATCAATTGAGACCATTGGGTCTCATGGTTTTAACACTGACAGTTTGTTTATGTGTACAGGTGATGCGGAAGACAATTCATCCTTTGAAATTGTCTTGGGATCGGAAAAAATTTTGTTGAAGGAGGATGAGACAACCATGTCTCATATGCAGGGATTTGTCACTGTCATTGACATAGAAGAATTGGCTAGACTGATGATTCAAGAGCAGACTGGAGGGCATATTTTAAAAGCTGCTGAAGTGAGGAAGAATCAGCATTCCATGCTGACAGAAGATGAAGATAAAGTGGCTAGAGAACTTAATTTGGTTGCTGAAGTCAACCAAGGAGATTAGAGGCAATTGCTGAAGATTTCCCATGAAGAAGAAGAAAATGTTGAGTCTAACTTACAACATGTGGAAGATGTAAAACAAACACAGGAGAAATGGCTGAACTGTTTGCTGGGAGCATTTGGAGAAGAGAAAGGGATTGCAGACCCTGGAGAAAGTATGCCTGAAGATGTGAAGAAGAGAGGAGGAGATACTAGCTTGCAAAATCAAATTCTGTTTACTAGTATACTGGATGAGTGTGTCACTGCTGGTAGGAAATTAAATGGTGAATTGTTTTCTAAGAATGAATTTGTAGATGGTGAACAAAAGAAGAATGTTGCAGAGGGAAATATCCTAAGGGATATTCAGGATGTTTGGCCAGAGGCAACATTGGCATCAGCAACACCCATGGTGGCAATTAATGCAACATGGGGGATGGCACCTGCAGGAGAAATAAACATGTTGATAGCATGTGAGACAACAAGAGCAGCAATATTGGTAGCGACAGAGATTTAAAGCAGCAACAGAGGGCAAGATAATTTCCAGCTAGAGGATAAGCTAGACATGGAGATTGAGTACATCAGAAGACTGATGATGAGAGTGACTCAAGCACAGCAGACAGCAGCAAGGAAACAAAAGGATTTTTGTATAGGAAAAACAAAAGCAGATTGTGAAAGTATAACTGGAAGTGACTTACAGAACAAAGTCTGGAAGCCTGGAGAAGATCAGTTGAAGAATGATGCAGTTGATGTACAACAAGAAAACCAAGTATGGGATCTTAGAGGCAGAGACGAAGAGCACATGATCAGGAGATCATGAACAATTTGAATCTTGGGAGTTTGATGCAGGGGCATTAGGCTCAAAAGTTACTTTGTACATAAGTAGACATAGGGGGTCCCATGTTCTTTAAATTTCTAGTAAATATTAATATTTCGAATAAATTTGGTAGGGAATTGTAATTGTTCTCAAGTCATTTTGAGAACATGAGAAATTGGTTAAGATAGGAATACGAAGAGTCAGTTTAGGATTAGTTCGGTTATTGAGTCTAATTTTAGGAATTGGGAATGCTAAGAGTTGCTGAACTGTTTGGAGATCTGAATCGATTCAGGTCATCCTTGTGGTATAAATGTAATCCTGAAGAGTTTATATGGAGAGATTTAGAGATTAGATAACTTCTTCAGCAACAAAGTAGGAAGGTAATGGCCACTGAACTGAATATCTGGCCTGCCATGAAATTGTAAGAATTTTCTTTTGAGATTGATCACCTGTATGTATATATATCTATTTTGGAAAATTGTTTATAAGTTCCATGTGTGATTTTATGTCTTCTTGGTCGAATCATATGGGGAAATTGTCTCAGTGTAGTTGTGCATTTATTGGTGAAATTCTTGCGTGAATTTGCCTTAAATTATTGTAGGAGCAGGACTCTATAAATCAAGCTAAGAGTCTGCCTGTGTATTTATAAAGGAGAGTGCATGATAATGTGTAAATACATACTCTGCAAGTTGGGGCTAATTGTGCTCTGTATATCGTTGGAGGAATCAATTTTAATATTGTCGATATTGTATCTCGAACTGATAGACAATGGAGCTATATATTCGTTGAGTATATGCCATGAACAGTGGTATGGCTTTAAGCCACGCATAGAGGTTTTATGCCACGCATAAGGAACGGGGGAGCGAGGTTGTAATGTGAGGATATCATCATTGAGATGGTGCGAGGAGGATAACCTTTTAAATAATAAAGGTGATGGAACCTGGAGTAGAGAAGCGGAACCACGAAGGAGTAACAGTGAACGTGGTCTAGAATAAACCCGACGGTTTGATCGCACCACCTTTACACGGTGAGCGGTATTTGAGAAATCGGAGCGATTCCATAAGCTGGCGGACGCATGTCCCCAAACGAAATTGGAAAACAACTTCCGTCACGCGCCATCGCTCATTATTGTTCGTGCAGTTAACCTGCGCGATATCCATTGGATCAATTGAAGTGAGGTGACGTATTATCTGCTGTCGGATGTGGAAGGTCGTTAGTCCTGGGGCCGCGCATGTCATCGCGCGTTAACTAGCGACAAGGAAATCATCGCAATATCGCTGTGGATCGTCCGATCCGGAGGTTGATCGATCGAAGGGTGGTCGCGTCGCAAGTTACAGGGGAGATAAGCCAGGTATGAAATGGGTTTGTGTGTTCTACGTTTGTATGAGTGTGGGACCGATGGACTTAATGTCTATTGGGTTTTGATGAAGTCAAGATCTGTTAACGAATGTTAATTACAATATGGTCAGCACTTTATATGGTGAGATTAATTAAGGATGCGCTTATATGCGAAAGGAGGAAATTGGATTAATATCTCAATCTTAGATTGAGATATTTAACAGCCTTAGATCAATTATCTAATTGCGAGATCAAGAAAATAGAACAGTGTGAGTTGCCCAGAATTGTGGATTGGTTGGGGCAAGAAAATTTGGATGCATTTTACACACGAATTGAGATTGAAATAATCTGGAAACTGGGACTGTGGTGCTGACCGTTATCACTTTGCTACTTCTTCTTAACAAACTCTAATTTTTTTTCATCATCCTGTGATGTACCTGCAGACATACACAAAATATTAGTTTTAAAAATACAAGACCTTTTGGCCTTGTTTGATGCTTCAAGCATCAATCTTTCATACCCCAGTTTACAATGGACACTCTAGATTTCAACAAATCTCGTTGGTTGTGACTCAACTCCTTTGAGTCTCTCCTTCTCCAAAAAGTCAATATGTCTCTTCTCAATTTTTCTGAACTTGTTAATCATTTTGACATTCTATCTCTTTTGCAGTAGGTTCCATCTAACTCGTTTCCTCATTCTCCATCCATATCTTTGGTCCTAATTATCTTTCTCTTGTAGCCATCCTGGTAGTACTTCCAAATGTACTCTCATTGTTGAGATTCAACAAGATGATGAGTTTAGTGAAAAGAGTTTCCTTCACTAAGTGGGCCCACAGGCTATTTTTGGCGCAAGTCTATTTTTAGACTATGTCTATTTTTAGACATGTCGATCATATTTCAGAAGTTGCAGGATGCTATTTGTGGATGGTTGATCAAGTTGGAAAAATAGATGAAATTCTATTTTAGAATATTGGGCGAAGTCTATTTATAGATCGTCAATCTAAAAATAGATGCATGTCGATTATTATTAGCTCTTAATAATAATCAGACTCTAAACATCAACTTATTCTCTTAGAGCACTTCAGTTCAGTGCACAGATGTGGCACAGCAGCTGACAGAAGGAATTACGCTATTCCTGAGGGTTTACTGGAGCTAATGCATGGAGGAATCAATTAGAACTCAAGTGGCAGAGTTATGACATAGTTGGAAGAAGTAGTTATGGAGTTGTATTCAGTTTAACTCAGTTAGACTCAGTTGAGCTAGTTGTATCTAGTCTAACTGATTGATACAATAGTGAGAGTGGAGTGAATTAATTAGTTAATTAATTCACAAATAATAACTCATTAATCAACTGAACAATACAACAGTTAACTACAGTGCATGGCAGTTTCAGTGGAGACCAGTGGAGAGATAGGTGAAAGGGCAAGATAGACTATCTGTTGTGACTATAGTGATGCATTGATTGCATCACACACATATTGGAGATGCCAATGAGGATTGCGCAGTGCAAGCAAGGGTAATTCGAATTCATTCAAAGCTATTCTTCATCAAAGATTGCGTAGTGGAGGCAGGCTAGCAGGTGGCAAAGATCGATGCATGGATTTGCAAGATTGGGCCTGATTAGTGTATGACGATTGTACTGTACTGAGAGCTTGTGATAAGCTTTGTATGTTTGTCTGAGATTATCATATGATCTCCATGTTACATAATATATAGTTGGGGTTTTCAGCTTCAGGCTTTCCCGATTAAAAACTGTGTTATGTGCGATTGAATATTTTTGTTTATGCTTCACATGTGTGTGCAATTAATTTTTCTGCAAAAGATTAACAAGTGGAATAGATTCAGTATCTTGCATAAAGTTAAATAGTGTGAGATCAGGTGGATCTTTCACATATGCATGCTTAGTGCATATAATTTCTACATTTTATCAGAGCATTGTTGATTGAAGATTGCAATTGTGAAGTGAGTTTGTGCTGGTGGACAATTCGAATTTGCTACAGAAGATTCTTGGTGCAGAAATCGAGTATACATTGAAATGTCTTTCAACGGGTTGAGATTGGAGTATTCCCTTGATGGGAGCTTGAATTACATAGCATGGAAGGACAGGATGGAGGCGGTGCTGGAGGATAATGGGTTGAAGGAGTTCATCGATAGCGATGTTCCTAAGCTAGGATCTAGCGATGCTACATTACTTGATGCATGGAAAAAGAAGACTGCAAAGACGAGGAGGACCATATTGGAAGGTGTGAAGGACCATATTGTGTCCAGCCTTCACGGGAAAGCCACTTCATTCTTAATGTGGAAGGCTTTGACAGATTTTTTCCAAAGTAGAAGTGACCAAAGGAAGTTGGCGCTTAAAGACAAGCTCAGAAAAATAAAAATGGAGAAAGGCGACAGTATTCCAAAATACCTCACGAAGTTTGTCCACTGCAAGGATGAACTCGGAAGTGTGGGAGTTACTATTGTTTAAGAAGACTTGGTGAGCTTGGCTCTCCTTGGGCTTCCGAAGAGTTGGCATAGCTACGAAGACTCTGTCAATGGAGGAGAGAAACTGTCAAGATGGGAGCGACTTTGGTCAGATCTTGTGCAGGAGGAGATAAGGCGGGGTACCAAGGATGGATCTTCATCGAAGAATGAAGATGAAGAGAATTTCGCTATAGATGCCAAAGCAAGGAAAGGGAAGGGGAAGAAAAATCCTTCTAAATCTGGTGCTAAAGGCAAGAAGCAGGACTTGTCCAAAGTGAAGTGTTTTGAGCATGGACATTTCGCCACTAACTATCCACAGAAGAAGAAGAATAATTAGGTTGCTAGATCTGTAGCTGGAGAGGCCTTAGCATTGCAATTTGAGCTGGATTTTTCCTTTATCGCATGCTTGGTTTCAAGGTGAATGGGATTGGTGTGGTATCTTGATAGTGGTGCGTCTTTCCATATGACGGGAGACAAAGAGTTGTTTAGTGACTTGGAGGAGAAGGACCTCCAGATGCATATAGAGATGGGCGATGATGGTCGGTACAATGCGACTGGCATTGGGACCATTACCTTTGAGAGGGATTCTGGTAATCCATTCTTGTTGAAGAATGTCATGCATGTTCCAGGTCTGAAGAAGAACTTGGTCTCAGTTGCAATGCTGGAAGACAGAGGTTATGATGTTGTTTTCAGTGAAGAAAAAGCTTTCCTTTGAAATAAAACAACGGGTCAAACCAAGAAGATAGGGGTTCGAATTAATAATCTCTACAATTTGGAGGTAGATGGTTGCACTGCAATGGTGGGCAAAGCAAAAGAAGTGGTGAGCCGAGATGAGGGCGAGTTATGCCACAGGAGATTGGGCCATCTTCACCATGGCGCTTTGAAAATTTTGCAGCAAATTTTTACTAGACTTCCAAAGGGTACTCTTGCGCAGTAAAATCAGTGCAAAGGATGTACAATGGGTAAGTTTGTGAAGACCACATTTCATGAGAAGGAGAACTGTGCTTCAGTGATCCTGGAGAGAATTCACACAGACGTGTGTGGATCATTCTCGGTTGCTTCAACAATGAAACACAGGTATTATGTGATATTTGTTGATGAATTTTCTCATAGATGCTGGAACTTATTCATGCAGAAGAAGAGTGAAACGTTCTCAAAGTTCTGTGAGTTCAAGGCATTGGTGGAGAAGGAGTCGAGGAAGCAGGTGAAAGATATAAGGAGCGATAATGATGGTGAATACATCTCTGGCGAATTCAAAGACTTCTGTAGCAAAGAAGGAATTCGAAGAGAACTCATAGCACCTCATAAACCACAGTAGAATGGGGTCGCGAAGAGAAAGAACATAATGATCGTGGGTGCTGCACAAGCGATGCTGCATGATCAGGGCCTACCAATGCACTTGTGGGCGGAAGCATGCAACACTGTGGTTTATGTGCAAAACCATTGTCCTCATAGAGTACTTGGCATCAGTACACCCGAGGAAGCTTTTACTAGTAAGAAGCCTGATATTTCTCATTTGAAGATTTTTGGCTCACCTATTTACATTCATGTGATGAAGGACGCCAGGAAGAAGCTGGAGCCGACTGCAGAAGTTGGGATATTTGTGGGGTACACAGAAACACCCCATAAATATCGTGTGTATTTTCCAAATATTTGGATGACTGTTATGCGACGGGATATAAAATTCAATGAGGTGAAAGCCATGAAGTTGTTGCTTGAGAGGGAGCTACACTTGCATGCGGAGGAGGAACTTCTTGTTCCCAAAGATGAGCCTCTGGATTTGGATCAGCCACAGGAGGATATTCATGGAGTGGAGGAGTCCACTCATGCAGAACCAGACATCAGACAAGGCAGAAAGCGTACCACATAAGCTGAGAGACTGAAGGTGGATGCGACACAGAATGTAGGAGTCCCTACATCACAGTGCAGATAGAGATAGTCACCTGACCGATATACAGGATACATGGCTCTTATGAGAAAGTGTATTGTGACAGAGCCATCTTCTTTTGAAGAAGCAGTGCAAGATCCCACATGGGTAGATGCCATGGTGGAGGAGTGTTACTCCATTGTCAAAAACAGTGCTTGGGAGATTTTTCCAAGGCCAGTGGGGAAATCAGTTGTAGGATCAAGATGGATCTACAAGGTAAAGCAAGCTGCTGATGGGAGCGTCGAGAATTATAAGGCAAGATTTGTTGCCTGGGGCTTCTCACAGATCGAGGGGACTGATTATGAAGAAAACTTTGCACCTGTCACTTCCATATGGACCATCCTTTTTCTCTCAGTGCAGATGGGTTGGCACATTCATTAGATGGATGTGAAGACTGTGTTCCTTAATGGGATCATTGAGGAAGAGGTGTACATTGAGCAGCCTGAAGGATTTGAGATCTTCAGCAACGAGTCACATGTGTGCAGGCTCAAAAGAGCGATGTATGGGCTGAAACAAGCACTCTGTGCTTGGTACACTCGGATTGACAGCTATTTCACTAGACTTGGCTTCACCAAGAGTGAGGCGGATGCAAACCTGTACCAGGTTGTGGTTGAGGGTAAGCTTTTGATCATTGTACTTTATGTTGATGATTTGATACTAACAGGTGATGAGTAGTTGATACACTCATGCAAGGCTGATCTTGCAAAGGAGTTTGAGATGAAGGATTTGGGCCTCCTTCATTATTTCCTTGGATTGGAAATATGGCAGCGGGAAGGTGAATTTTTTATGCCTCAAGGCAAGTATGCCCGGGAGATACTAGAGAAGTTTCACATGCAAGGCTGCAAGCCTATCGACACTCCTCTTCTAGGAAATTGGAAGAAAGAGGATGCTACATCGGCAAAGGTAGTTGAGGCCATTGTTTATCGATAGTTGGTGGGTTCGCTCATGTATTTAGTCAATACAAGACCAGACATATGCTATGTGGTGAACTAGCTTTCACAAGCGATGGTTAAGCCTACCAAGCTCTTTTGGAAGGCAGACAAGCATGTCCTGAGATATCTCAGGGGCAGATCTGAGTATGGTTTATGGTACAAACAAATGGATGAGGTGAATTTTCATGGCTTCACGGATGCAGATTAGGCAGGAAGCCCAATAGACAGAAAGAGCACATCAGGGGGGATTTTCAGTATTGGATCTACGACATTTTCTTGGTACAGCAGGAAACAAAGATCTTTGGAACTTAGTTTAGCAGAGGAAGAATACATGGCAACAAGTTTAGCTGCATGTGAGGCTATCTGGATGAGGAAGATTCTGGTTGGTTTGTTCGGTTCACATTTAGATCCCACGGTGATTCATTGTGATAATTAGAGTTGCATTAAACTCTCGGTTAATCCTGTGTTTCATGATAGATCTAAACATATTGATATCCGGTGTCATCATATCAGAGATTGTGTGTAGTGGAAGATCATGTTTCTTCAGTACATTCCCACGAAGGATCAGGATGCAGATATTTTGACGAAGGTGCTCACCACGAGCAAATTCGAATACCATAGAGGCAGGATCGGGGTGAAGGATAATCCCTATCTTGTTGAGAGGGAGTGTTTAGATTCAACAAGATGATGAGCTTAGTGAAAGGAGTCGTCTACACTAAGTGGGCCCGCAGGCTATTTTTGGCGCAAGTCTATTTTTAGACTGTGTCTATTTTTAAACATGTCGATCATATTTCAGAAGTTGCATGAAACTATTTGTGGATGGTTGATCAAGTTGGAAAAATAGATGAAATTCTATTTTTAGAATATTGGGCGAAGTCTATTTATAGATCGTCAATCTAAAAATAGATGCATGTCAATTATTATTAGCTCTTAACAATAATCAGACTCTAAACAACAACTTATTCTCTTGGAGCACTTCAGTTCAGTGCACGAATGTGGCACAACAGCTGGCAGAAGGAATTATGCTATTCCTGAGGGTTTACTGGAGCTAATGCATGGAGGACTCAGTTAGAACTCAAGTGGCAGAGTTATGACACAGTTGGAATAAGTAGTTATGGAGTTGTATTCAATTTAACTCAGTTAGACTCAGTTGAGCTAGTTGTATCTAGTCTAACTAAATGAGACACTAGTGAGAGTGGAGTGAATTAATTAGTTAATTAATTCACAAATAATAACTCATTAATCAACTGAACAATACAGAAGTTAACTACAGTGCATGGCAGTTTCAGTGGAGACCAATGGAGAGATAGGTGAAAGGGCAAGATGGACTATCTGTTGTGACTATAATGATGCATTGATTGCATCACACACATATTGGAGATGCCAATGATGATTGCGCAGTGCAATCAAGGGTAATTCGAATTCATTCAGAGCTATTCTTCATCAGAGATTGTGCAATGGAGGCAGGCTAGCAGGTGGCAAAGATCGGTGCATGGATTCACAAGATTGGGCCTGATTAGTGTATGACGATTGTAAGGTACTGAGAGCTTGTGATAAGCTTTGTATGTTTGTATGAGATTTTCATATGATCTCCATGTTACATAATATATAGTTGGGGTTTTCAGCATCAGGCTTTCCCGGTTAAAAACTGTGTTATGTGCGATTGAATATTTTTGTTTATGCTTCACATGTGTGTGTAGTTAATTTTTCCGCAAAAGATTAACAAGTGGAATAGATTCGGTATCTTGCATAAAGTTAAATAGTGTGAGATCAGGTGGATCTTGGACATATGCATGCTTAGAGCATATAATTTCTACACTCATCACTGCAAGATTTCTCTCTCGCTCCTCATTACTAATCTTACCTTTATGGAATTCTCTAGAACTTCTTCTATGACCCTCCATGGCCATCTTCCTCATGAGCTCATCCATGCTCGAGTGGTGATCTACAACATAGCCTTCTCTTGTAGCAATCTCCTCTTGCTACTCAATACCCTTTCAAGCTTCCTCTCTGAGCTTGATCTCTTCCTAGGTAATATCTCTCTTGGTTCACTCTCTTGAACCAAGAGAGCTTCGCTGCTTCTAAAGGCTTGATCTTCTTTTGCTGAGATGTATTCACTTCTACTGCTACTACTTACATGCATTCACTCCTCCCAAAGTAGTTATCACTGTCTAAATTACTATTTAGGCTAGAAGCCTCTTCTTCACTTTCATGCAAACTCCTCTTTCTTACAGACTACTACTGGCCTGTCTCCTTCCTTTCACCAAACACTATCTTGTTCTCTAGTGTTCTCTTTCCTTTACTAGAGTAAAATTACTCTCTTCCTACTCTAACTTTCTCTCAAAAGAGCTTTCTCCTGCAAAACTCAAATTAGAGTTAAAAAAATAAATACATGCATGATTTCACTAGTCTCCATCCACTCTTCACATTCAAGTGAATATCCATTCTCCATAAGAAAACAACCATCATTGTGTTTTCTTTATGCTTCTGTAGTATCTTGTTAAGTTCACGCTGAACCTTATTTTGTTCTACTACCAAATGTCTTCTACATAGGTTAGCTCTGCAATCTTCATTTATAACAAATGTTCATTAACCTGCTTTGATACCAAATTTGATGCAGCCAAAAGGCCACTTTACCCACATACGTAGAAAATTTTAATAAATCCGCCCATTCCCAAGATCTAATACTCGTAAAGAGTATTCACTTTAATTTATGTGCAGAAATAAACTTTATGGGAACCCAAACCAATCCTTTAGATATGCGCTTTTACCTTTAAAAGCCTTCAAATTACCTTTATTTCCTTTCTTCATGTCTGTACATGATTGATTCACGTGAACCAAGGACTCCCCTTCGGTTATGGACCCACACAAATGGTGACCAATCACGCTGAATCACATTTCTCACTTCTTATAACTTACCTCCCCGCAGATTCACCGCTTAACTATTTTCGCAATATTGTGATTTCGCAATTCACAACATATATCACTTCGCACTTCGCCCAACTTAACATTTCGCATGTCACACCTTTTAACTCCCATGGTTAACCTTCATATTGTGCGATATGTGATCACATCACATCGCACCAAACATAACTTATTGTGTGGACTCTTAACAACAACCATAAAAAAATACGATGTGCGATATGCGCTTCATCACAATGCTGACACGTGGCTCCTCTTCACTGCATCGCAACTTTCAATCCTTACCGCATCGCAATTGTTGGAAATACTAAGAGGGGCGATGAATCGGTATTCCTTTCAATTAGATCATTAGTTAATCTTCAATTATTATCAATGTTTGTACAATGATAGCAGTAAACAAAAGGAACATAAATGCACACAGTTTTCAAGGTGGAAACCTTCTCCGGGACAAAAACCACATGAATTATTTTCTAATAATTCTTTAATATTCAACTCCAATTGAAAATAAAGCTCCAAATTCCTAGAATCTAGAATATCATTCTTCTCTAGCACCCACTAGATGGATGCTCCAACGCTCGAGATTCTTTAGTATTCAACTGAACGGATGCCCCAACACCCAATGAGCTACAACTCACCCTAGCGCCACCCTACCACCCTAAAGTTTTCACAAGCTTGAACCTGTTGGTGAATTCATGCACCAGCCTAGAACCACCCTAATTTTTTTACAGGCTTGAACATGTTGGTGACTTCATGCACCATCCTAGCACCACCCTACCACCCTATAGAAGAATAAAACAAGAATGGACTCCCATACCAGGGAAAATGGTCCACTTTACAATGATATAGAATAATGTAGAAGAAGAAGACACACTAGACCATAACCCCAACTATGACACAACCACCTAATGATGATCCTAGACCTCCTGACACTGCCTGTTCAACTCTTGGTAGATAGACACTTGTACAATTTTTACAATGATGGATTTACAATGACTTAGTACAATGATACCTTTACAATGACTATATGCAGTGCTGCCCACTTGAAGACTTCACGTGCTAAAATTCTTGCTATTGTTCTACACCTTGATTTCTTCTCTTGTCATGATACATTTTTTTGTACCTTGCTTTTCTTTACTGCCCTATAAATTCTGGTCCTTTGCAACCATTGACAACACATGATCTAGCTTTTTCTTGCCTTCTAGGATCTCGATATTGAATATAGTGTATCTCCGTTATTTAAGATCCCCAATATGTGATTTTTGGTTCTGTAGTAGTACTCTGAGTCTTCTTTCCAATGCCATAGGTATGATCCAATTTGGATTCTTCAAGAGATATTTATGACCAATCTCTCACAATGACCTAATTATGGTTGTTTCAGTAGAGCGAACTTATACGGCGTGCCATGTGTCACTGTTAATTCATTCAACTCTGAAATTGATACAATGAAAACTAAATTTCATGCACTATCTTCCAATTTTTACATAATTCCAATCCGATACTCAGAGAGAGAGAGTTCTGACAATTTTCCCAAGGTCACTTCTTTGAGATGAAGTTTAGGAGCCTGCAAAAACACTAACTTGCACAGATCATGTCTCTGAAAATATTGTGCACCCTGATCTAAAATTTTTACAAAATATTCCTCAAGATTTTGGCTTCCCCTCATACAAATTTCAGCTTCTGAACCTTTGTAGAAAAAATGTTAGAGCGCAAATTCCACGATGACTTGTTTTAGGTATCGGAATCCCTACATAAGGAGGATATGAGGATCACAATTTATATAAATGCTTAGGTTGAGAGGGGCTTCAACAAGTGAACGTGGGAGGCATTTGAGGAGCTTAAAATTTATTAATTATTGAATTTTCAATGACCCATGCCACAACCCCAAGGGGTTTTAGCCCACTAACTGGGGTTACAAACTTCAAACATGAATATCTCTCAAAACGTGAAGAATTACGTGGCATGCCATATATCAATGGAAACATCTCGACAAGTAGAAAACATCAAAAGAATTCTTGACACATAATATAGTAATTTGGTAGGTCAAAAGTCCCATGAAATATTGGGGTAGCCCCTAGTGCTGCTTGGGTTGACATCAATGACAACCATTGATCAAAAATCTCCCCCTTTGGCATTGATGGCAACACAAGTACTCCCTCTGCGATCATGACACCTCTTCCTAAAACATTCTCTCCCCCTTTGACATCAATGGCAACGGATAACTCCCCTTGACACACAACCATCCTGCGAACCTGTACACACTTCCACTCCCCCTGACACACAACCATCCTGCGGACTTGTACACACTTCCACTCCCCTTTTATATTCTGAATAAGGAAAATCTAATGAGAAATTGGGAGAATCCCAAGCTTCTGGCAAAGATATTCAAATGATTCATGAGGTAAAGGTTTAGTGAAGATATCAACGATTTATTCTTTTGTACCAACATACTCAAGTTTGATATTCTTTTCAGTGACTTGTTCTCTAACAAAATGACATTTGATCGGAATATGTTTTTCTTTTGAATGCATGACAGGATTCTTGGAGATGTTGATGGCACTGGTGTTGTCACGGAATATGGGAATAGGCTCACTGAATTGTACTTGAAGATATTGCAAAGTTTGTTTCATCCAAAGGACTTGAGTACAACATGCTTCTGCTGCAATGTATTTTGCTTCTGTTGTAGATAACGAGATTGAGGTTTTCTTTTTTCTCAACCACGATATGAGACAACAACATAGATAGAATGTTGCTCCACTAGTACTCTTACGATCATCAATGCTTCCTGCCCAATATGTACCTATAAAGGCTTGAATAATGAGATTGTTACCCTTAGGATACCACAAGCCATATTCTTTTGTGACCTTTTGATGCCAGGATACTGGATTAAACAGATCTTAGCATATGAAAAATTCATGTGCTTTCCTCAAAATTAAAATTCTTTGTTAAAACCACAAATATGTTCAGTTCAAACAATACATATGAAGGAAAGAGAGCCATACAAATAAAATACTGATATAAAACATAAAAACTCTTTGGCCAAATATTACAATGGGTGGCCTCTTGGCTCTCAGCCCTTCAAACCATTTCTCTTACTTTCTGTATTCCTCACTTCCTCACTTCCTCGCTTGTTTTTTCTCACCCTCACAAGCTACATATTTATACATAAATATAATTTATTCCATTCCATAATTTCCTCCACACAAATCTCAACTTAAAAATCTAAACTAGATTTATCTTTTTTTTTGGACTCAACTAAGTCCCGTTTATGGATTCCTCATCCCTAGATTATCTAGCTAATTCAACTCCACTCATATCCTTAATTATTTAAGAAATATTTACAATAATCCTCACATTTATATTTTCTCTCTTAATTAATTAAAAATGAGAAAAATAATTAAATAAATAATTTAAATATCTCACCCCCTAAATTACATAAAGGAATAATAAAAATTTAACTTTGATTCTCCTGCATCAGATTCCCCATGTAGAGAAATTTCAATAGACTCCTATCTATGAGGTTTTTCACTTTTCTATAATAATACGACAACCACAAGTCCTGATGAATTGCTCCCTCTAGGATTCCAAACTCTATTCTGCCGCTGGTCCTTCAAAGTATCAACTCAATTTGGTAACCCATCATTCACTCTGTCAATCAAATTCCATCGGCTTCTCCAACACTTCCTTTCGCCAATTCCTCGGAGTAATTCCTCTTTGTCGAACTCTTTTGTTTCCAATTGAGATGAAAACTCAACTTTCTGCAATGGAAAAAAATCAAGAATTTCTTCTTGACCACAACTATAGTCATTGATTTATTTTATAGCAACAACTTTCTCGTCTGGTGCTATACTTGCATTCACCAAAAAAATGTTAGTTTGAAAAAGATAAGACCTTTCAGCCTCTTTTGATGCTTCAAGCACCAATATTCCATCATCGATTTTCTGTACTTCAGTAGATCCTATTTTGGACTGCTGGTTTCTTTCATCTTCATCCTGTTGATTCAATATTTATGTCTCCTTTATGTATCTACGGACATAGTTTCCTTGTTTTTCCTGATTTTTCATCCCAATGCCAAATAATTTATGCTCAATTTATCTAAGTTCGACGTCATATCTGTTAATGTTGGTTTCTGTACCTACAGTTACATTATTATCTGAAAAGTTATAGCATTCGTTCAACTCTATAAATGTTAAAAACATTTCATCCCTATCACACATAGTAACTGCAATTCCTTCTAGATCAGAACTTGCAATCTTCACTTCTCCCTCAGGTTCCTTAAGCCATCGTTCCAAGAACTTGATTTTCATATGAAATATTTCCAACACTTCATCACAACCCTCATTCCCAGCTTCATTATTCTTCTGGTAATCTTCCTGAGTTGTCCTGGTTTCAACATCATCACATTGTAAAATGTTGTCAGCAAATTCACTAAACAAATACATTTTTTTACCTGCTTGGAATATCTCTTCAGAATTTCCTTTATGCTCTTGATCCATAACAGCTTCAACTGGCTATCTTACCCCAACCAAGAATTCATTTATGATTTCTTCCTACTGCAACAAATTTGTACCTTCCTCCTTTGAAAGGCATTCTCCATCAGACTTCACCTCAAGAGTTTCTTTCATCTCTGTGACAATTTCATCAGTCTATCCACCATCTTTAGCACATCCTGTAAACATACATAAACTGTGAGATTTAAAAATGCAAGGCTTCATAGCCTCATCTCCTTCTCTCGCCAACACATCTTCAGATTCTTTCGAACTATCCCAATAGTTCATGAGATCTTCCTCATTTATCTCTTCACCCAAAATTTCACCCTGTTCTGCGCCATAAATGGAAACATCCATTTTTAACTCAGCCTTTCTGAGTTCTTCACACCTTATCATCTGCTCGAGCTTCCTCAGCTCTTCTTCCAACTGTATGTTTACCTAGTTTTCCCTCTTTGCGTGTAGTCTCTACCACTTTACCTTCTTTCTCATGGTCCAACCATGTGTCTGGTCCTTCATATTTCTCTACAATAACTCCATCAACAATTCAAGGATAACTGTTATCTCAGCCTTTTCCCGCTCATAATCTTTATCTGTCAATTGTTCACATATGCCACTTACCTTGGCATTTTCTTTCTTCTTCCTTCTGTTGTGGTCTTCATCAGATCTTCAGAAATGACTATCAACAGTCATCTTCTCCTCCTTTGTGAACTTCACCTATTCACGTGTGGATTTCATTAAATCCTCTTTTTAGCGAGTCCTCACACTTGCCATTCAACAATGGAAGCTTTCTTTCGGTGCTTGACCTCTTTCGGTTCTCTATCTTGGAATCATCTCTGGCAACTCTCTTTCTTCACTTTGCTGCAAACAATGCTTTAGTAATGCTTGTGTTACAATGACCAAACTCTTTGGGTGTCGGGCTCTCCCAATCATGAACCCCATTACATTCAGAATTTTTACTTCGCTTACGACTTTTTGACTTCAGACTTACACCAATTCTTCATCTTGGATGAAAAATACTCAATCTTAACTCAAACTATCCAAACTTTCATTTGACCCTAACCTCTATTTTGACTTCAAGGCTTGACCCAATAATTTAATAGTGGATATTTTGACTTAATTAAAGTTATACAATCCTCCGACGAACATACACCCCTAATACATTCTTAGGATGTAAAATCTTCACTCTCTCTCATTCTTATGAAAAATCATCAGTTTCGCATCATCATTTCACATGATTCTGAAGTCTTTAGTCGAAATGCAATCCATGTTTTCAGAGATTTATTTTATGGTGAAAATAAATAAACCATTCACTTTTCAACATTAAAAAATACCTTTCTAAATTATCATACCTTATGCTCCTATTAAGGTTATTAACAAACCTTCTCTTCGCAATCTCAATTCTCTGGTTTCCATTCTTCTGTGTCGTCTTTGTCACTATAAATACTCGCACGCCCATAAGTTCATCATCTTAATGCAAACATTTTCCCTGCACTTTTATGCACCATACAACATCAATTCACATCTCTTCACCTGTGTATAGAGAACAAGCTATTCATATTTTAACCTCTTCGATGAATGATGTACATCTTGTACATTGTGTCCATCCTGAATATCACCTCCTTAGATACTGCCACAAAGATTTTACAACATCAAGCAATTTTGTTTACAATCACAAAACACAAATCAAAAGAATTCTCCCTTTTCCAACTACAAGCTTTGGTTCAAAATGATTTAACCAAAACTGCAAAGAACCCACACTATGCATAATAAACCCTCTCACATACAAATGCATGTTTCTCTTTATATCACCCAGGATTAGCACATTTTCATTCACTTTCCATTCATTTATACCTCTGCATTTGTAGCATTTTCACTTTAATTTTGAACCACATGTTGACATATACATAAATCATCTCCACACAAATACTTATTTATAATTTTGATTTTGGTTTAAAAAAACCCAAAATTTCAACACATAACATGCTCAGTCATACCTTTGCCCTTGACCCATAATTTCGCTGTGCCACTCCAATTCATATTTTCTGTCTAGGCGAATTTCAAATTTGTGATTTTAGTTTCGTTGTTCCATGGCCTCTAATTGTCGCGGATCATGATTGCGCTTGCAATCATTGAGATCTCCACCAATCTCCATTTCTCCTCGACGCACAACTTCAAACAAAACACAACCATGGACTTCATTTGTTAAGCGAAAAAAAATTATTCCCAATACAGTGGAATCTCCATATATGATTGATAGTCACACTTTCCTTAGTGCCACTCTAATTTCCATCCAATTATAAAACATAGAACAACTTTTGTGACTACAATAATTATCAACGGAATTACCATTCCATCACAATGATGCAGCCTAAGCCGCATTTACTCCATTAGACATTCCAACAAGTGCTTCAAGATGAGGATCAAGATCAATTCAATATTTGTTCAAATATGCATCTAACTCGTCTATGCCAAGGACCTTTTTTCCTCCATCGTAGATCCATATC
This sequence comes from Pinus albicaulis, assembly GCA_034641835.2. Lineage (NCBI taxonomy): Eukaryota > Viridiplantae > Streptophyta > Pinopsida > Pinales > Pinaceae > Pinus > Pinus albicaulis. The sequence goes on along the minus strand of CM076569.1, from coordinate 66,800,368 downwards.
TCACTTTATTTTATTGACACCAATCCTCCAATTTTTAGTCTCAGCAGGTTGTAAACTTCTAAGACACGGCAGTTTCTGATATTTTCAAAGAAAAAAAAGGAATGTGCTGATATTTCAACCTGGATTATTTGTGGCCCACTCCCATACATCCACCAAGCATTCCAATAAATAAAAACAAACCTCACAGAAAACTGAGTCTTACAAGAAGAAGCTTGAGGGATTTGAAAACAAGGACAACACTAAAAAACTTGGGAAAAAGTGATATGTGATGTATGTGGCCGACATAATTCACTTTCACCAGATTTGCAACAATTAATTCTCATAAAAGAACATGAAAACCACAATACGCCTCACAAAATTTTAGCTCTTTATATTTACATTCATGGATTTCTAGTTTCATCCATTGCAGTCTTTGAGCATTGGATTGTGGTGGATTAAATTCACGTCATGGATTTCATGGAATCTTATATATAAAACCTCATCCCTATGAATAACGCATTCTACTCATTATAAAATGAAATAAATTTTAATTTTAGAAGCTAAAGTTGGGCGAGATCCTTGAACCAACTATGAGCTCTTCATTATTAAGTGATTTACATTGTTGATTCACATATTTCTCTTCGTTTAACGCCTCCTCCAGTTCATCTGGCCGATGAGGATCTATTATGGATTGGCAGATGGATTCAAACATTACCATGAATCTTATCACAATGCACAACATTCCTCAATGCCCAGCATTCCTCAACGCACAACAATCAAGAAGACAAACATGATTTCAGCTCTATAAGTTGGAATTTCGTTTCGGTTTGCACTAATCTTCATGCAATGAATCAATGCAGATGACAAGCCACTCTGTAAAGCTTATTCAAATGGGAACGCAATCAACATCTTGCCTGAGTGTCTTTGCTTGCGTCCACACCATGCTTCCGCTGCGCTTCCAATTTTTCTTTGGTGACAACAACAACCACACTCTTCCATTGCACCACTCTGATCCACAGATCCACACTATTCTGCTCAAAAATCTCCTCAATTTAACAGAAATACTCTAGCACTTTTTTCTCAGCTCACCATGGCCAGTCTACGTCAACTCAAAATTCTCCACTTAGAAATGCAATCCACTTGATACACAATAATGAAAAGGAATGCAATGTTTAACGACCACAGGTCAGGCACTTTTCCTCTTAGAATTTTTCACAATGTTTCACAATATGACATTGGTTCACCCAACTGAATCAAGCACCCAAACACAGCTACAGGACTGTGCCAGCTCTTCCCTGATGCTATGATACCAAATGATGCTAGGATACTGGGTTAAACAAATCCTAGCATATGAAAAATTCATGTGCTTTCCTCAAAATTAAAATTCTTCATTAAAACCACAAATATGTTCAGTTCAAACAATACATATGAATGAAAGAGAGCCATACAAATAAAACACTGATATAAAACATAAAAACTCATTGGACAAATATTACAATGGGCGGCCTCTTGGCTCTCAGCCCTTCAAACCATTTCTCTTACTCTCGATATTCCTCACTTAATCACTTCCTCACTTGTTTTTTCTCACCCTCACAAGCCACATATTTATACATAGATATGATTTATTCGATTCCATAATTTCCTCCACACAAATCTCAACTTAAAATCTAAATTAGATTTATCTTTTTTTTGGACTCAACTAAGTCCTGTTTATGTAATTCCTCATCCCTAGATTATCTACCTAATTCAACTCCACTCATATCCTTAATTATTTAAGGAATATTTACAATAATCCTCACTTTTATATTTTCTCTCTTAATTAATCAAATATGAGAAAAATAATTAAATAAATAATTAAAATATCTCACCCCCTAAATTACATAAAAGAATAATAAAAATTTAGCTTTGATTCTCCTACATCACCTTTAGATATCGAAGAATTCTTTTGACAACAATAATATGTGATTCTTTTGGTGCTGCTTGGAATATTGCTACTTGTCCAACTGCTTGCATAACATCTGGTCGGGACGCTGTTACATATTGAAGACTACCAATCATAGATCTGTACAACCTCTGATCCACATCCTTAGATGAGTCGTATATGCTCAATTTTCAACATGTTACCATCGGAGTAAGGACGGGTTTGCAATCTTCCATTTTTAATTTCTTGAGAATTTCCTAGATGTACTTGGCTTCACATATAAATATTCCTTTCTCTTGCTGAGATATTTGAAGCCCTAAGAAGTATGTCAACTCACAAAGTAAAGAAATCTCGAACTCACTTCGCATATTTGTAGAAAATTTCTTACTTAGTTGATCATCATTGCTACCGAATATTATATCATCCACATATACCTCAACGATTGTTAAATTTTCTTTATCTATTTGTACATAGAGATTGCTATCAACAGTACCTTTCTTGAACCCTTGTTGATGTATATATCCATCAATACAAGCATACCATGCTCTCGGAGCCTGCTTGAGACCATATAGAGCCTTCTTTAACCTGTAAACATAGTCTTCTTTTTCTGATAGTAGAAAACCTTCAAGTTGTTCAATGTAAACTTATTCTTATAATTCGCCATTTAGAAATGTTGACTTAACATCCATTTGGTAGACTTTGATTTTTCTTGAAAATGCCTTAGCAAGAAACATTCATATGGTTTCCATTCTGGCAAGTGGTGCAAATGGTTCGTCGAAATCAATTCCTTCCACTTATGAATAGCCTTTGCAAACCAATATTGCTTTGTTTCTAGTAACATGTCTATCTTCATTCAATTTGTTCCTGAATACTCATTTAGTCCCAATGACATTTTTATCTTTTGGTCGTGGAACTAATTCCCATGTGTTATTATTCTCAATTTGATCCAATTCTTCATTCATGGCTACTACCCAATGTTCATTTTGGCTGGCTTCCTCAAAACTAATAAGCTCAAAGGTTGCTAGAAAAGTAGTGTGAGCTTGTTATGATGAACGAAGCTGTCGACCTTAATTTATGTCACTAATGATTTGATTTGATGGATGATTCTTTTGAATCCATTCTTTTGTTCTCTTTGGAGGAGATTCTTGTTGTTGTTCTGGTATATCTTGATGATCATTACTTACTTCTTCCTAGTTGATAGTTGCTTCATCCAGAACATATATTTCGTTTGGAGCTCGACTTGTTGTAGCCACAATTTTACCATACCCGCCTTTCCTGATTTCACATTTTGTGGAGTTGAATAGCATTGTGTGTCCTTGATCACATATTTGTCCAACATTGAGCAGATTGTGATTCATGTTTTTAACGAATAGAACATTCTTGGCTATAACATCTTTGCTTCCGAGAGTGACAGTACCTGATCCTATAACATTTGAAGATCCATAATTTCCAAAGGATACCGTTCCATCCTTCTTCTCTTTCAGAGATACAAATTTCCTTATATCTCCAGTCATATACGTTGAGAAATCGCTACCAACATACCACACATCTTTGTTGTTTTGAGCCTTGAGAGCAAGAGCACAATTATCAATCTCCTTCTTCTTCCATGTTCGTTCGTTCTGTGGCTTTGAAGATTCTTCTAGAGGATTTTCAAGTCTGCAGTCTCTGGCTATGTGTCCAAAGTTATAAAATTTGTAACATTCCATATTATTTCTTAAATGTTAAAATCCATTGATGTTTCTTTGAGCCCTGCGATGTTTATATTTGAACGATCTCCTAGAATTGTATTGGTTCCTAGGGTTCGTGCGACATTCTATAGCTTTATGACCAAATTTTCCACATGAATAACAATAGCCATGAAAAATATGTTGGTACCTGGATGGAAATCTTCATCGAGGAATCGTCTTCAAAGGATGTTCTTGAATGGAAATGTTCATGTAGGAATCTCATTGTATTTTGTTGTATAAGGTCCTGCTTCTTCTTCTTTGTAATAGAGGCCAGTTCTGCCGTTGTAAGATCATTGATTGTTGATGAGTTTTTCCAATGCCCTTGAGTTGTTGGCATAGTTTTGGACAATGTTTCCCTTCTTCACTTCCTTACGCGGCAAGACTACTTCGGCTTCTAATGCTTCTCTTTCTTGGTTTCTTTCTTCCAAATTCTTTTGAAGTGACTCTTCAATACCTTTGTGTTCTTCAACTTCAATTTTGAGACCTTGAACTTGTTCTTCAAGATATTGGAACGGATCTTCTCAGCCTTGAGCTCTTTTATAAGCCTGATTGCCTCCTTAGAAAATTCTTCTATGGTCAACCTTTCTTCCTCATTGTTTGATACCTCTTGTTTATTGTGCTTGGCCATAAACAATACTCTCTCATTGGCTTCTTCTTTGCTGTCACTATCTTCATCAGATGATGCGCTATCTTCTTTAAAGAGAAATTTCCTTTTGGATCCTTCTTTTTTTTGTTTCTTATTTAATTTCTTAAAGATTTTATTTCATTTTGAGTTTCCATCTCTTCTGTTCCGACATTTTGCTGTGAAATTCCCAACCTCACCATAGCCAAAAAATATCAATGGAAGTTTACATTTGAATTTTCCCTTACGAATTTTTAGTTTTCTGGTAAAGTAAACATATTCTTCATCTGAAAGACCTTCTTTACCATCTCCCTTTTCTTCACACTTGCAGGTGCATGTATTTTCAATTGAAGGTTGTTTGTCCTTATTGGTTTTCTTAGATGCAACGAATGCAATTTCTAGATGTGAAGTACCCTCTTCTTCATCAAGTCTCATTTCATATGCTATGAGAACTCCATGTAATTCCTCTTTGCTGAGTTTTTCCAGATTTGAACTGTATTATAAGATTGATACCTTTGGGTTGAATCTCCCTGATAACGTTCTAAGAATAATTCGTATAATAGTCTTCTTATCAACTGGCTCTCCCAATCCTTCCAGAGTATTGGTTATTTCATCAACGTATTGGAAGTATGCAGCAATGTTGCCATCTTCTTTCATTCTGAGATGCTCAAATTTTTCTCTATAGATTTGACGCTTTTATTCTTTGACATTTGAGTCACCTACATATATATGCTCAAGCTTGTCCCATACATTTTTGGTGGTTTTACAACCCAAAACCTTATGATAAGCAGATTCAATAAGTCCACTGATAATAATATTCTTTGATTTTGCATCATTTACCAAATTCTTCTTACCTTGTTCATCCACGGTTGATGTAAAAAAATTTTGAACAGTGTCCCATACTTCGTAACCTTGCGCCAAGAGATATACCTCCATTCTTCCTTTCCATAGTGCATAATTATTTTCATTTAACAGAGGTACACCTTTCTTGGTATGCTCCATGACCTCCTTCCAGCTGTTAAACTGCTATTAAAGGAACCAAGCTCTGATACCAATTGTTGGAAATATTGAGAGGGGGGGTGAATTGGTATTCATTTCAATTAGAGCATTAGTTAATCTTTAATTATTATCAGTGTTTGTACAATGATAGTAGTAAAGAAAAGGAACACAAATGCACACAATTTTAAGGTGGAAACCCTCTCCAGGACAAAAACCACCTGAATGCTTTTCCAATAATTCTTTAATATTAAACTCCAATTGAAAATAAATCTCCAACTTCCTAGAATCTAGAAAAGAATTCTTCTCTATCTCCCACTCGATGGACACTCCAACGCCCGATATTCTTCAGTAGTCAACTGAACAGATGCCCCAACACCCAATGAGCTACAACTCACCCTAGCACGACCCTACCACCCTAAAGTTTTCACATGCTTGAACCTGTTGGTGACTTCATGCACCAGCATAGAACCACCATACCACCCTAAATTTTTCACAGGCTTGAACCTGTTGGCGACGTCATGCACAATCCTAACATCACCCTACCACCCTATAGAAGAATAAAACAAGAATGGACTCCCATACTAGGGAAAATGGTCCACTTTACAATGATATAGAATGATGTAGAAGAAGAAGACAAGCTATACCATAACCCCAACTATGACACAACCACCTAATGATGATCCTAGACCTCCCGAAACTGCCTCTTCAACTCTTGGCAGATAGACACTAGTACAATTTTTACAATGATGCATTTACAATGACTTAGTACAATAATACCTTTACAATGACTGTATGTAGTGCTGCCCACTTGAATTCTTCATGTGCTAAACTTCTTGCTACTATTTTGAACCTTGATTTCGTCTCTTGTCATGCTACCCTCTATTGAACCTTGCTTTTCTTTGATGCCCTAGAAATTCTGGTCCTTTTCAGCCCTTGACAACAAATGATCTAGCTTTTTCTTGCCTTCTAGGATATCGATATTTAATATGGTGTATCTCTGTTATTTAAGCTCCCCAATATGTGATTTTCGGTTCTGTAGTGGTACTCTGAGTCTTCTTTCCAATGCCATAGGTCTGATCCAATTTGGATTCTTCAAGAGAGAGTTATGCCCAATCCTTCACAATGACCTAATTATATACTATTTCAGTAGAGTGAACTTGTACGGCATGCCACATGTCACTTTTTCTTCATTTGGCTCTGAAATTGATACAATGAAAACTAAAGTCTATGAATTATCTGCTAATTTTTACAGAATTCCAATCTGATACTCCGAGAGATATTTATGACTATTTTCCGAAGGTCACTTCTTTGAGATGAAGTTCAGGAGCATGCAAAAACACTAACTTCCACATATCATATCTCCGAAAATATTGTGCACCCTGATTTGAAATTTTTAGAGGAGATTCCTTAGGATTTCTGCTTTGTCTCATAAAAATTTCAGCTTCTGAACCTTCACATAAAAAATTGTAGAGCGCAAATTCCACGATGACCTATTTCAGGTAGCGAAATCCCTACATAAGGAGGATATGAGGATCACAATTTATATAAATGCTTAGGTTGAGAAGGGCTTCAACAAGTGAACATGAGAGGGATTTTAGGAGCTCAAAAATTATTAATTATTGACTTTTCAATGACCCATGCCACAACCCCATGGGGTTTATCCCACTAACTGGGGTTACAAACTTCAAACATGAATATCTCTCAAACCATGAAGAATTACGTGTTGTGCCATATATCAATGAAAACATCTCAACAAGTAGAAACCATTAAAAAAATTCTTGACCCAAAATATAGTAATTTGGTAGGTCAAAATTCCCATGAAATATTGGGGTAGCCCCTGGTGCTGCTTGGGTTGACATCAATGATAACTGCTGATAAAAAAAAACTTAAGTCATTTACATTGAGATGTCCTTAACAATAAACACTAAAACCGCCGATGTGCGATATGCACTTGAGAATTGGGCCGACATGTAGCTCTTTCCTTTATCGCATCGCAAGTAATTTTTTTAACTTGCGAAGTCCTTAACACAAACTCAATAATCGCTAATATGTGAAATCGCTATATTTGTGATTTAACCTCCATCGTTGATCTGCGTCTAGATCTAACGGTCCTCACTGCTCGCCCTTCTTCACATCGCAAGTTATATCATTTACCTTGTGATGACTTAAAATTAAATGTTAAATTGCTAATTTGTGACGTGTGCTTGGCTGCTTCGCCGACACGTGTCCACTTCGCAACTTCCCCAATTGAACTTTGTGATGTAATCTTAGCCATCGGTCTCTTGCCTTGGATTTTTACGACTTAATTCTCGCCATTCATTTCCTTCCTTTGGAAATTTTCTAAAGGCTTTTATGCCTTAGTATTTTCTCTGTTTTCTTTGACCACCGCTACTCTGTATCTCCACTATCCTTCCTGAGCTTTATTCATTCTTTAAAAGCATTGATATTTTCCTGATCTTTTTCTTCTGGTTATTCATATAACCATTTCACTTCTTCAACCCGAATACAAAACACCCTATGTATTTGCTTCTCCAAATATCAATTTGGATTTATTATCGTTCTCGGCCTACACACAGTTATTATCTGCACTTGTTTTTTTTCACACAGCATCAACAAATTAACTCCCGGACTGGAATCATACAGATTCTACCCAGCCACTAAGTCTTATTCACTTAGAATACTTATTCATTTATTTAAGCATTTATCAGAATTCATACCACAGTGGTTTATTACACAAAAACTAGTTTAGCTCATTACGGATCACTCAGCTCTTAAACAAGACACAACACAATTATATCAATTCAATTTTATCATTAATCGAAAAATGTATAGATACATTAAAATTCTTACAAACAAACTTTTCCTGCTGCTATTTCACAGCCTTCTCCTCTCCACAGAACCCTCTTTGCTCTCAAGGTCTCTCTCTCTCTCTCTCTCTCTCTCCGCAGGCTTACCTATACCCAATGAAAGTCTATCATTTAAATCTTTATCAACAGATTCCTAAATTTTAGCAACTAACTCCTATTATTAGAAATATATACTTATCTCTATCTATGACTCATTCACTAACTCCTCGAGTCATCCCTCCATCTCAGGGATTTGTTACATAGTTCATTATGACTTAGCTCTTTGACTAATGAGTCAACACATATCTAGAACCTTCTAGAATATTACTTGTGAACTATGAATTTTTTAGAAGATTTTACAATGATTATACAAAGAAAATTTCCCTCTTGGACCAATGTCAATACCTTAGCCTTGAATTACATTACAAATTTAACTTGAGGCCAGATGCTCCTGCATCAAAACACATGAGCATGAAAATACTCTATTCTTCAATAACCATGTGATCGATCCCCTTTAGACTTGATTTATGTGTGATAACCATGGATGGTGAGAACAAGAATCAAACTGCATGTTCAGGAACCAGACTATAGAACAATAACAAAACAATTGGTTCAGGAACATAATTCTGTGAACAGGAACAAAATTGCTAGTTCAGGAACATATCATCCTTCATCTATTCTATCTCTGATATTGTGTGGATCGTGCCAACCTTATAAATTTTCTTAGCTTTGCATTAATGCAGACACATTTGCCTTCCCAAGCTTATATCCACTTTATTCTCAATACAAATTCGGAGTTGCAAACACTATGTTTTGATACTCTGCCTCTCTTCTACGCAAAAGCTCTCCTGAAGTTGAATTCAAATCAACACTACTTCATTCATACATTCTCAGTATACATTCAATCCACATGACTTCTTCCAATCCTTGGCTTACAACGTCAATTATAACTATAGACCCTTTGTATTTCAAGACATACACTTAGACATCAATAACTATTAGAAATTACAACAATGCATAAAATTGCTATCTTGATCACAAAATTGATTTACCTCTGAGATTAATCTGATTCCACAACCTCTGCAACAGTATTTTACTACCTTCTGCATTAACAACTCCAACGCTTCAACACAGACAAATTTTCCTATTTACACAGGGATTATTTACTACATAATTTCAAATGCACAGGCGTACACAAAATCATACTTCCACTGTGTTGCGGCCTCAATGCTACCATTCTTATTTTCCAAGTGCTTCAATTCACGAATCTAAAATTCAGAGCTTATCACCGGTGCTTCTTTCGCAGTCAATCCATTACTCTTTCATAGATCTATATATATAGGTAGGTTAACATCCAATGACTCTCTATTCAAAACACAGCAGATAAAACAATGCTCATATCTGAATTTTCAATCACATCGCAAAATACAGTTCGGGTTGTTCTGGTTCTCTATCAACATTTTACCATTCGAACTCCACCATTCAATCCATATTCTTATACTCATTCAAACTATATGTTGTCTTCTCCATGTATGTTAAGAGGAAACTTCAAACCCTCTGCACAAAATGTTATAGTGGCTTACTGTCGATTTATTTGATGATTGACAGTCGAGCTTCTTATAACATTCTAGGAATTATGAATCCTTGAATGCTCCTCAAAATAACCAAAACTGTTTTCATCTAGAATTCTTCATTCAAGGATTAATTCCTACATTGACTCATCCAATGTACATAAACTGAAATTCATCACAATCACACAGTGATTCCAGAGATACACAGTCCATAAAAATACACAGTCAATATTAAATTGAATAAAAATCATGTAACCAACTACTCAAGTAATCTACACATTGAATCACAAGAGTAAGTACACAACCATTGTTGAAGCTTTTGTTCATTTAGTAAATGAAAAATTGTACATCCATTGAAAAAAATTCTAATCTACCTACTATGGATCCTCTATTCTATTCTTGGCCATCTTTTGTCTATCTCTCTTTATGTCCCTATTTCGTGATTTGAAATGGATTCCTCTAATGCCTTTGAGGCTTACAAATATATACAATAGGATTCTACAACCAATTCTGGTTCAGATCCACAATCTACTCAACCATATCCTAAAAATCCTCTAAATCCACTTTTAACTCAACTAAATCCTATTCTAGGATCTCCCAATCCCTAAGATTTTTATGAGATCTTTACAAGCCTAATATCTCTCGTATTCTCAATTATTTGAGAATATTTACATTAAGAACCTCACACACACACACACACACACACACACACACACACACACACACACATATATATATATATATTTCTCACTCAAATCATATTAAAATATAAAAAATTCTTATAAATAAATTAAATTATTTAATAAACATTAGACTCCCCAAGTCAACCAAAAATACAATGATTTTTTCGAGTTGGATGCTCCTGTGTCAGACTCCCAAAGTTAAGATAAATCATGATCTCCAAATCATTTGTCTCCAATCGTTGTCTTCCTAGATCCCAGACTTTGTACTGTAGTGATATTTTTGCTTCCTTTAGTTGCTGTTCATGTACCCTACTATATTTTCTTGCTGCTCCTAGTTTCCATATTTTAGTTTGTAAGGATCCACTAAGTTTTCCTTCAACATTTGTTACAGTCCAGCCTTTCATACAATTGATTGTTTGAGTCTTCTCTTTATGCAACTCCTTTCGTTATGTTTTTTCCTCATAAACTTCATCGAATTTTCTATTTCTCTGTCCAAATTAATTTGTTGTTGTTGTCCTTTCCTTTGTGTATGAGTTTAAAAAATCTTGTTGTATTCCTTTTCTAATCCACATCCTTCAAATATGCATAAGACATTTGAATGTCTTATTCTCTGATTTTCCATGACAGAATTAGCACTGTCACATACCCCGGCAATCTTTTATTGAATTATATATCCTTTCTCTTTGTCAAAATTTTCTTCCTACTGCTGATTACAATTCCATTCTCCTTCATATTTATCGTCTTTGAAGGGAAACACTTGTTCATCCTCATACTACCTTTGGATTTCTCTCTTACCTTCAAAAGATAAGATGTCCTTCATCTCCTTTATTACAGCCTCTTTTGTATCTTCTTCATCACCTGCAAACATACCATTAACTTGACAATAAACTCATCTCAAACTCAGATATTATAAACATCTCTTCTCCTTTGGTTGTAATTTCTTCTTCACTTTTAAGCTCTCTCAATAATTCCTCTAGCACTCTAATCTCTTCCTTACACTTAAAAGGTATGAAGTCATCTCTGGCCTTTCTCATAACATTCTTCAACAAATGTTATTCTTTTTGGCTGCCCTTGACAGTCAGCTTCTGTTTGTCTGGTTCATTAACAACTTCCACTAGTTGTCTTTGTGCAATCCTATCTTCCTTGGAGTTGAAACCTTAAACTAGATTTCCTATGCAACGCATCTCTGTCTCATTCTTCTTCATAACAGAATTTTGTTTACTTTCCTGAGATATTAGAATCCCAGCTTCTCCTTCATATAAATTACTCTGTTCTTCATTTGTACTTTCAGCAAGCATTTCCTCAAGCCATTTCTCCTCCATGACAATTTCAAATGGTTGTCTTTTTCCTTCATTAAAAAAACCTACATTCACAAAATATTCATTACTATTAAAAACATAGGAATTCATGCTTCCATTTGGTGTCTTGACCACCAAATATTCAGGTTGGTATGAACTTGTCAAACATCTCACGAGATCCTCATCTTGTCCTTCCTTTACATCTTTACTTTCTTCATCAAAGAAAATACCTTGCTCAGGTTTACAAAAGTAAACTTCTTTCACTTTCTTTTGGCTACCAATATAAGACAAAATCCCTCTACTTACAGATCTAGGAGTATGATGAAAAGCAATATCTTCCTTCAACTATGTATTAGTTTCCTGATGAGACCTAACTGTCTCATATTTCTTCTTTAAGACAAAATTCGGATTCTGTCTCTCTTCTTCCTCTTCTTTGACAATACCCAAAGATTGTCCATCATCATGTATTACACCTGAAAGCATACAAAAATTGTTAATTTCAAAATCATAATGCTAAGTAGCCTCAAGTGATGTTTCAGACATCATTTCTCCATCTTCAAGTTCACAAGGAACTTGTTCTTCTCCAACAAATTTCCTTTGTTGTAGCTCAACACCTTTGAGCTTCTCCAACCTCAATTGAATATCCATTATCTACTCAAGCTTCCTAATATCCTCTATTAACTGAGTATTTATATTATTCTCTCTCTCCTCTTGTAGCCTATGCAATTTCACCTCATTTCTCATTATATAACCATACCTTTGGTCTTCTTTACTCCTCTGGAAAAACTCCATCAAAAAATCAGATGGATCCTTATCTCAAACTTTTCTTTGTCATACTCTTCATCACTCATCTTCCTTCCCATGCCATTTTATTTGGAATATTCCTTCTTTATTCTTCTACTGTGGCTTCTCTCTAAACCTCTGTTATGACTATCAGTAGTCATATTATTCTCCATCTCTATGCATTTACTCACACTTACTATGAGTTTCACTAAGCCTCTACAATAGCAGTTCTCTTTCACCCTACTACAACTACCTCACCAAGCTTCTCTTTGGTACTTGGTCTTTTGGAAATAATGGTTCTCGATATGAAACCTTATGATCTTTCTTATCTACTCCTTCTAGGCTTCTACACTCAACTCATCTTCTCTTGATAACACTCAACCATTCTCTTATATTCCAATCCTCAACCAGAACAATCAGGTTCTACCACATTATTCTTTCTCAAGAAGTCTTTGCTGAATTTTTTCATCACTGCTTCAAAGCTGTGATCTACTTGCTGAGATACTCAACTAATGCTACCTATGCTTCAAACAATATTAGAAATAAATTCCATTAGGATATCAGATCTTAACAAACATGCTCCTCGCTATCAATATTTCAAAAGCTTGTTGCTGCCAAAATTTCATGGTCACTCTAAATGATTCTAATTATCTTCCATCTATGGCTTATCTAACCTATTTCCTCTCTCCAAAAGAGAATTAATTGCTCTGATACCAAAAACTGATGACGCACTAGGTTTATTCCTCCAAGACCGACGGCCTTAAAACACTAGGCTATGCTACAAGTCTCAAGAAAGAGACTTCAACCCTTCATGTATCTTTGCTGAGTGATTAAGGAAACACATGAGAATGTCAATACTCTATTCCTCACAACCCATGTGCTCATTCTACTTCAGACTTGTTATATGTGTGATAACCATGGATGGTGAGAAAATGAATTAAACTCCATTTTCAGGAACTGGACTCTGGAATAGGAATAGAACAACTGGTTCAGAAACAAAATTCTGTGAACATGAACAAAATCACTGGTTCAGGAACATATCATCTTTCATCTGTTTTGTCTCTGATCTTGTGTGGATCGTGCCAACCTTACAGCATTTCTCAACTTTGTGTTAATTCAAACATAGTTTTCTTCCCAAGCTTACAACCACTTTCTTCTTAATACAACTTAGAAGTTGAAAACTCTGCCTCTCTTCTACGCACAAGCCCTCCTGAAGTTGAATTTCGATCAACACTAATTAAATGTATAAATTTTAATACAAATTATTTATTTCCTGGATTCTCATGATCTAACAATTATATGCCACTGTTAAATACATAATCACTTCTACAAAAATCATACGAAAATTTAAAACACGATCGCCAATTGCAAACACATGAAGAAAGATCATTCACACATAACACATATGTTTGCCGGGAAAGCTTAAAGCTAAAAAAGCCACTATAATATATTATGTATATATCATGGATCATGAAACAATGTCATAAAAAAATCTACTCCAAGAGCTCTTAGTACAATATACAATCGTCTCACACTGTCATGGAGAAATTTGGCAAATGCCTTAGCCAATTTTTTTCCTCACGACAACCTGCCTCCACTGCACAATCCCTGATGTTCAAGAACCTTTAAATGAATCAATCTTTCCTACTTTGACTATGAAATACTCATAGGCACATCCAATGTGTGTGTGGTTGCATGAGTGCACCCAATAATGTCACAAATGATAGTCAAACTATCCCTTTCACCTACATCTCAACTCGGTCTCCACTAGATCTGACATGCATGTAGTTAACAATAGTAAATATTCAGTTGCATGTGAGACCACTAATTTTTAATTAATTAAATAAATAATTCACTAATCTCTCACTAGTGTATCTTCAGTTACAACTAGCACAACTGAGTTTAACTCACTTAACTGAGTTAAACTACTTTACAACTTTCATAACTGCACTTCCAACTCTATTACAACTAGAATCACTCTGTTACAACTCAATTCCACTTTAATGTCCCACCAACCAACCTCTTAACTCGAAATTCCTTTAGCTAACTGATTTTCCACTTTAGTTAACTATTTCCAAGTGCCAATTGAGAATATATTATTATTTATTGTTCAACTATTATTAAGGGATAATAATAGTAGACATGCATCTATAAATAGACATGCGATCTATAAATAGAACTCACACATACATCTATAAATAGAATTTTCTCACCATCTATAAATAGACATCATATATAAATATAATTTTCTCATGCATTCTAAAAATAGACTTCCACCTACAAATAACCTGTGTGGGCCCCACCTAGTGTAGGTGCTTAATTTTCACTAGGATCAAGGATGTTGTTTTCGAATGACAATTTCACTGTTTCTTGTTGCAACCTTCAACACTCCATCTCAACAAGAAAGGAATGTATTTGCATGCGGCATACAACTCCATGCATGCGCCCTTTAACCTTTGCATGTGCCATGCAACTCCATGCATGCGCCCTTTAACCTTTGCATGCACCATGCAACTCCATGCATGTGCCCTGCAACTCTTGTATGCAACACTTCTATAGTGTTTCTCGCACATGAAACACTTCCGAAACTGAATAGCCTCCAAAAAAGTGAATCAGTATAATGCAACTTCTGACTTATGCTGGTACCAACTGCACATGTCTTCTAGATCCACTGCGTTGTTGACCTATGCATCCATGCACTCTGCACTTGTTGTCAACTCTGATCCACACTCTAGTATCCGACACTTTCACCTTGATTTCATGCCCTCACGACATCTAACTGCATCAATCCAACTGATCCTGCTACTGCTATACTATGGGCTCCTCATAGCCAGGTCCAATTCATGAGATCCACACCATCTCAATGAATCCTACCCAGAAATTACTTCTTGGGATTACTCATGCATGTCGCCCCACCTCTCACCTAGTGGTATAGCTGCATGCACTCCCTCTACCCATCTGGCATGAAATTCTCTGCATGAGTGGTTGCTTCCACTCTATGATCCTCATCTTGTGGTTGCTCCACATCCTGAGGTTCACTCTTACCTACATGCAAATTCTGATCCCTCTCAAGCGTTAATTGCATGGATTTCTCACACTTCCAAACAGTAGGAAGTTCAGTAGAAATCCCATCTACATCAAGTCTATAGAGATTCTTAAATTGAATCCCAACCTTCTTGGCTTGCCCTGTTTCTTTGTGTGGCAGGAAAAATTTTCCTTCACTAAAGACAACATCATAGCCTCTATCCTTTAACATTGCGACTGAGACTAAATTTTTATTCAAACCTGGTACATGCATTACATATTTTAATTGAAAGAGTTTACTTGAAGCCCTCTGAAAGGTAATGGTACCAATTCCAGTCACACTGTATCATCCATTGTCACCCAACTCAATATGCATCTAGAGATATTTCTCCTCCAAGTCACTGAAAATTTTCTTATCTCTCGTTATGTGAAAGGAAGCACCACTATCCAAGTACCATCCCGATCCAAATGCACTTGAAACCATGCATGTGATCAATGAGAATTCAAGCTCAAATTTTGAGGCAAGAGCCTCACCAACTTCAACTCTAGCAACCATCTTGTTCTTCTTCTTTTGTGGACAATTTGTGGCAATATGTTCATACTCGTGACAATGAAAACACTTCACTTTGGACATGTTGTGCTCCTTGCCATCTTCACCGGCCTCAGATTTAGAATGGAATTTATTCCCCTTCCCCTTCTTCACCTTGGTAGCCAAAGAAAAATCCTCTTCATCATCATGATTTGATGAAGAGCCATCTCTGGCATTCTGCCTGAACTCCTCCTGCACTAGATCTAACCACAGTTGTTCCCAATCTAGCAGTTTTTCCCATTCCTTGATGGAGTCTTGATAACTATGCCAACTCTTAGGATGTCCCAAGAGAACCAAGCTCACCAAATCATCATCAAAAACACTTACTCCTACACTCCCAAGCTCATCCCTGCATTGGAAAAACTTTCTTAAGTATACCAGAATAGTATTGTTCTTTTCCATCTTGATCTTTCTGAGTTTATCCTTCATCGCCAATTTCCTATGGTCATTGTTGCTTTGGAAAAGATCCGTCAAAGCCTTCCACATAGCATATGGAGTGGATTTACCATGAAGGCTTGAGACAATATGGTCTTGCACACCTTCCAACAGAATCCTCCTCACCCTTTCTACTTTCTTTTCCCATGCATCAAGTAATGCAGCATCTGTCGAAGTAGGATTAGGAACATCTCTGTCAATGAATTCCTTCAAGCCATTATATTAAAGCACCACCTCCATCTTGTCCCTCCAAGAAATGTATTTTGAGCTGCCCTCGAGTGCATACTCTAGCCACAAGCCATTGAAATCCATTTCGATGTTTACTCAACTATCGCACAAAGAAATGCTTGCAGAAAATTTGAATTGTTTCCACCAACAAACTCAACTCCCGCTTCAAAATTGAAATCTTCTGTGCACTGATACCATGTATAAATTTTAATACAAATTTTGTATTTCCTGGATTCTCCTAATCTAACAATTATATACCACTGTTAAATAATAATCGCTTCTACAAAAATCTTGCAAAAATTTAAAACACGGCCGCCAGTTGCAAACACATGAAGAAAGATCATTCACACATAACGTAGATGTTTACCAGGAAAGCTTAAAGCTAAAAACCCCACTATCATATATTATGTATATATCATGGATCATGAAATCTACTCCAAGAGCTCTCAGTACAATATAAAATCGTCTCACACTGTCATGTCGAAATTTGGCAAATGCCCTAGCCAATTTTCAGCCTCACAACAACCTACCTCCACTGCACAATTCCTTATCGTCAAGAACCTCTGAATGAATAAATATTTCTTGTCTTGACTATGAAATACTCATAGGCACATCCAATTTTTGTGTGGTTTCATGAGTGCACCCACTAATGTCACAACTGATAGTCAAATTTTCCCTTTCACCTACATCTCAACTGGGTCTCCACTGGATCTGACATGCATGTAGTTAACAGTAGTAAATATTCAGTTGCATGTGATACCACTGATTGTGAATTAACTAAATAACTAATTCACTGATCTCTCACTAGTGTATCTTCAATTACAACTAGCACAATTGATTTTAACTCACTTAACTGGGTTAAACTACTTTACAGCTTTCATAACTGCACTTCCAACTCTGTTACAACTAGAATCACTCTGTTACAACTCAAGTACACTTACATGTCCCACCAACCAACCTCTTAACTCAAAATTCCTTTAGCTAACTGATTTGTCACTTCAGTTAACTATTTCCAAGTGCTCACTAAGAATAGATTATTATTTATTGTCCAACTATTATTAAGGCATAATAATAGTCGACATGCATCTATAAATAGACATGTGATCTATAAATATAACTCGCACATACATCTATAAATAGAACATCATCTATAAAAATAATTTTCTCACCATATATAAATAGAAATCATCTATAAATATAATTTTCTCATGCGTTCTAAGAATATACTTCCACCTAAAAATATCTTGTGTGGGCACCACCTAGTGTAGGTGCTTAATTATCACTAGGTTCAAGGATGTTGTTTCTGGATGCCAATTTCACTGTTTCCTGTTGCAACCTTCAACATTAAATAACACATTCTGAGGATAGATTCAATCCATAGGATTGCTTCCAATCCTTGCCTTACAACGTCACTTATGACTACAGTCCCTTTGTAGTTCAATGCATACACTCAAACATCAATAACTATTAGAAATTACAGCAATGCATAAAATTGTTATCTTCATAACAAAATTTATTTACCTCTTAAATTAATCTGATTCCACGACCTTTGCAATAGTTTTTTACTTACTTTTGTGTTTACTAATATGATCCTTTCCAAGTGCTTCAATTCACGAATCTAAAATCTGGAGCTTCTCACTGGTGCTTCTTTGGCACTCAATACATTACTATCTCACATATCTATAGGAAAGTTAACATCCAATGAATATCGATTCAAAATGAAGTAGATCAAACGATGCTCCTATATGACTTTTCAATCACATTGCAAAATACACTTCAGGCTATTCTGGTTCTCTATCAACATTTTACCATTCGAACTCCACCATTCAAACCACATTCCTATACTCGTGACAACTATACGTTGTATTCTCCATGCATGTTGAGAGGCAACTTCAAACCCACTGCACAAAACGTTATAGTGGGTTACTGTTGATTTATTTGATGATTGACAGTCAAGCTTCTTCTAACATACTAGGAATTATGAATCCTTGATTGCTCCACCAAACAACCAAAACCGTTTGCATCTAGAATTCTTCATTCAAGGATTAATTCCTACATTGATTCTTCTAATGTACATAAACTGAAATTCATCACAATCACACAGTGATTCTAGAGATACACAGTCCATCAAAATACATAGTCAATATTAAATTCAATAACTAGAGTGTAACCAACTACTCAAGTAATCTACACATCAAATCACAAGAGTAAGTACACAGCCATTGTTGAAGCTTTTCTTCATTCAATAAATGAAAAATTGTACATTCATTGAAAATAATTCTAATCTAGCTACTATGGCCCCTCTATTCTATTTTTTTCCATCTTCTGCCTATCTCTCTTTCTGGCCTGATTTTCTTCATTTGAAATGGCCTCCCCTAATGCCTTTGAGGCTTACAAATATATACAATAGGATCATGCAACCAATTCTAGTTCAGATCCACAGTCTACTCAATCATATCTTAAAAATCCTCTAAATCCAATTTTAACTCAACTAAATCCTATTCTAGGATCTCCTAATCCCTAAGATTTTTATGAGATCTTTACAAGCCTAATATCTCTCTCATTCTCAATTATTTGATAATATTTACATTAAGAACCTCACATATATATTTCTCACTGAAATCATATAAAAATATAAAAAATTCCTATAAATAAATTAAATTAGTTAATAAACATTACACTCCCTAAGTCAACCAAAAATACAATGCTTTTTTTCGAGTCGGATGTTACTGCATCACAAGAGCTGTTGCATCACACATAGAATAGTTTTTCATTTGTTAATATAACATTGCCATATCTTTGCATTTCAATTGATTACTGTAATTGAAACTATGCTCTAAGTATATACTTGCAAGTTTTATTCTTATACTTGTCAATTTCATTTTCATTGCCTTTTAAATATCATATAGTCTTTACTTAAAGTACAAGCTTTCCTTTCTTGCAACTTTCACTGCTCATATTTAAAATTTGTTATAATATCTTGATCTCTTGTACTAACCTTGTCTTGTTACATTTCTATCTTATATTTAAATAATTATCTTCTAGTATTATATCTTTGCTTGAGCATTACTTGTAAGGGACTGGTCTATCATCTTAATATCTTGATGAGTGTTCTTTTAATTAATCGAAATTATCTCAGTAAATCTTACTCATTAATCAGAATAATTTATAATTAATCATTAATTCAAGTTACTCTGAGTAGTAATTTCCTTGCAGTTTGTCTCCTATAACTTTTTGTTCTAAAAATTTTTCCTTTACTTATCATCTTTAAGAACTACCCCCCATAGCTTTCCTATGATAGAGCTTAAACATAGTGAGTAGGGAATAGACAACAACCCCTACTTTGAGTTTTTCACCATAACGACTATACCTTGTTGGTTTAGAAACTTTTCCCACATCTAGTAGTACATATTAGGTGACAACACATTCCATAAGAACTCGATACTCAATAACTTCAACTTGGGTTTTTTTGCTTAAACAGGTTTCTTAAACCCAGAAAATGGGTGTGTTCCGGACTCTTATGTGAGGTGGGGAAAGAAAAAAAAATTATAAAACACAAACATATGTTATAAGTTATAAGTTATTGTTGGGGTTCCCATGTTTTGGCCAGATTGGCAAGACCAAAAGATGAGACAACATCATACCACTTTGGGGCCCTAGGATCTAGCCCTCCTGGACGCGGAGAGGGATCTCTCCAATAAAACAAAGAATGATATATCTTTGGAACTCGAAATGAGGTATTAGGCTAGCTATGAAACACAAGGGGTTTTAAATGATTTGGTTGGTTGGTTTTTGGGTTGATTCATGAGATCATAGATTGAGAAAGTAATGGAAGGAAAGGAGAAAAATAGCAGGATGTTTCGGCAAAAGAGGATAGGTTAAGAAAGTGCCATCCATTGGGCTATAGAGTCATGAAAGGGGATTACTTGCAAACAACTAGCCAAGGCTTTCAGAGGGCAAGTCATCTATACTAAAGGATCTTTTAGATAGATAGTGGAATGGAACAATAAGGAAAGAAGGTGAAAGAAGGAAAGAAAAACAATTTCTGTCTATAGATCAGGTCAGAGGTCATTTAACTCCAGACCTGCTTGGACATACTCAAAGGAAACTTTCAATGAAGGCACAAAGGGGAAGCTTATATATCAGACCAGAGGTCATTTAACTCCAGGTCTTCTTTAGCATGCTCCAAGGGAAAAACAGAGATAAGATTTGACACAAAGCTAGAGTTTATAGATCAGAGAATGACTTTTAACCTTGCCTGCTTTGACACCAGCAAGAAACATCCAAGCAGCAAGTTCCGAGTTCACACATCAGCTAGCAAGAAATACATCTGCTACACTGGTTAAACCACGGGAGTCCGCCATCAGATTTCACTATCAGCGAAAAACACTGAAGGCAGGGAGAGCAGAAGCATATGGTACCATGCGAGGGTAAATCCCATGCCAGATTTCTGATGCGTGCCAGAAGAAAACGAATAGCATGAAAAAATGTAATAAAACAGCATGATAAGAAAAACATCACCCGTAGTAATAGACCAAGATCCTGTGAAATTTGCTTGATTTATCAATGCAAAACCAGTCACATACACTGAGCTCAATGGCTGTTATAGTCCGAACTTTCTCCTCCCAGCCCACTACGTTACAAACTACTCTGCTACTCCCTCCCAAGACTATTCTAACAGTAAAAATGAATCCCTCTAACTACAACAACAACAACTGAACCACCTTTTACAAAGTCTTCTCACGAACTCTTATAGGAGAAGAGAATAACAGGAGTAGATGATATTCATTAAATGGATCTCATTAAGACAGAGTGGAGAAAGATTTCATGCCCACTCTGCTTAATGGCAATATACATCGCTGTAAATACTCTCAAGTATAGTCTGGGAGTCTCTGTCAGGTCGACTTTGACCTCAGGTGTTTCATTGGGGTCCTTCTAGTGTTTGGTACTTTGCGCTGCCTTCTGGAATAAATGACCTAGATTGAAAGGTCTGCAGGTCTCCATGCTTCCATTACTGTTGTCCTGAGAGTCTTAAAGAAGCTTCTGTTAGTGAAATACATTTAAGGGCTCGAGGAGGCGTGGAGACTTCTGTAGGAAGGTGTCCTTATGGAGAAACAATGCTCTGTTGACATTAAACACAGATATGGCTTTGTTTCGTGTGCTTTTTGGCCTTCCAACTGCGCTTTTCCTTTGAACGCGGGATTAAGAGTTAATTACTCAATAATAAGCATTAACCACTTGGATCTCTTCTGCTGATATACTTTTCCGCTGTAATGGCTTCTCTGTGCTTTGAATCGCAGTGACTGCGATTATGATAAACAGAGCGAAATACCACTCTGGTGAAAACCCTGCACAATGAAAAAAATTAATTACAACATCCAGGTTGATGGCAGGAGAATGCTTTGGAGGCCGGTGGAACGATGGCGCAACAATGGAAAACAGTGGAAACTGTGAAAGAATGGTGGAAGAATGGCTGCAGACCGTTGGATTAGATGGAACAATAGTGATAAACAATCAGGATTTACTGTGGAGGAAGGTTAGACGGAGGAAAGGGGCCTTTAGTGTTAAACAAAAAAGTTTAGCATTGGCCGAAATACAAAGGAAAAGGGGCGAAATGAAATGAAAATGAGATCTTTGGATGGTGGGACCCGGTGAGCGGAGGGCGATTGACTGTGAGCCATTGGATCTCAGGAGGAGATCAACGGCGGAGGTTAAGAAATGCAGTTAAGGGAGGCTCCGATGAAGAAATTTGGATGAAAAGCACGATGCGATGTGGACAGTTGATCGGCTTAGATGGACGGTTACGATTGCATCAGGAGATCGCAATCGGGGGAAACAAGGGGTGTCACACTTTAAAGTTCTGATTGGCGATGGAGCGATTCAATGCCAACCGTTGGATCACGAAGGGGATCAACAGTGGGGATTAAATTTGTGGGGGGGAAGAAAGGCCAAAGGAGCAGAGCAGAAGAAATTTGGACCGTTGGGTCATGCAAAATGGACGGCTCAGATCCGATCAGGGATTGTCAATCGAAGATCGCCAATCGGGAGTGCGAAGGATGGCGCATTTTAAAACTTGCGATTGGTGATGCTTTGATCATGCGATAGCCGTCGGATCAGGGTGTTAGATCGAAGGTTTAAATATAATCGAATGGGGAGGAGTGACGAGCATTTGCGGAATAAGCGCTGACCGTCAGATCTACTCAGATCAATGACGGGAAATATCTCAATAGCCAATGGTCCCAATACACTATCGCATCGGAAGAAATGCATTAACACCGGAAATGTGCCCATATGAACACCCCGATGCGATAAGTGCCTAAGGCCTTAGTGCCTGGTTCCGGCTCCTGGTCGCATGGAGGGGAAGTGGTTAAGGGGGCTGGCCGAAAGGGGCTTAAGCCTGATATATGAAAAATGAGTGATTTTGGCCTAATTTTAATGCTTTTTAAGGCCAATGGGAGGCTTCGGTAGAGGGAATAAAGGGTGTTTAGGCCAGACAAAGGATATCATAAGGCTTAAACAGGGTTTTGGGAGGATTTAGAGGGTTAATGAGGGAAATTTAAAAGGGGAAAAAGGGGGTGGAAAGTGGGGTTTAGTGGGAATAAAATAGGAGGAAATGGGGCCTTTTTGGGCATTCTTCTTCACAACAGAGAGGCTTTTTAATTGGAAACAGAAGTGATGATTTATCAAAGGAAAATGGCACAAGGAGGCTTCAAGGATGATGTGTTTTCAGAGGAAATGCATTCCTTGAAGGCTCAAAAACATTTTAGCCTCCTGTTTGCTTGTCAAAAAATTCATAGGGGGCTAACAGTGGCTCCACATGGGGATGGCTTCTTCTTGAAGGAGTCAAGAATTCAAAGAATGATCTTTGGCATAGGCCAGATGCCTGGTACTTGAACCATCCATTTTATTTCTTTGATCATCTGCCACAAATCATGAAGACATCATATTAGTAGTAAAATTCTCCCAAACAACTACCTACCCATACTATAGTCCTAACATTTTTTCTTCTGGGTGCATTTGGACTTGCAGACCCTTTACATCATAAATTTTTTACAAACAGGAAAATAAACCTATTCTACTACTACCCTTATTACTCCATGAGACCAGATTAAACTGTTGGTCTCATAGTTTCTCTACCTAAACTATATCTTCTAGGATTAAACTATCTAGCAGATTTCTCCTCTACATTCTAAGACAGAAATTGAAAAACATTCAAGCCAGGATTAGACTGTCTGGCTTGCTGTGGACCATCGCATAAAGAAAAAACTGCTCATAGACTGAAACCTTGCAGAAATTTAAAACTACTACTTGAATGCTCACAGACTGAGCTTTATTGAGCTTTTCCTACCTACCCTATTCTAACTGGAATATTTACAAATCTAGCATACAAACATTGTCTTCCAATGTAACTAGTCCATCAAGTGATCCCATGATTGGTATTTCTTGCTCGACTCCTTGAGCAGGCTGGATAGGCAGGGCTGCTCCCACTCTTTTCGTTCCACAACAACAGCTTTAAAATTTTTTCTTGTTGTCTGCAACACGCTGCTCAAAAGGACCTTTGATCCTTCTTCAAATGTTTGTAGGAAATGTACATAAGGATCATGAAATGATACCCGGTTATGAATATCTGGCAGGCAGGCTTCAACCAGGATTTCTTCTTCTTCCACTGGATCAAGAGCAAGACTCTCTTGAGAAAGAGTGTCTCCTTCATCTTCTGAACTGGAGGACTCATCATATATTGCAGCTGTGTCCTCCCGGAGCTCTGAGATGTTCTGATCTGGTGGGCTGAGCTCTGTGAAAAGATCAATGTATTCTTGAGCAGGGGTATGTTCCATTGCTTCCTCTTCTTCAAGAGGAAACTCCTTGCTTTCAGTCTGCTCAAAAACCTCTTCTTCATTTTCCTTTTCATCTTTTGAGATGGAAGGCCACTGATCTCCAATAATACACAAATTGCTACTGATGTCCTGTAATGAAGTGAAGCAAAGATCTAGAGATCCTTCACCCTCTTCTGTGCTTTTAAAGCTTTCTTCATCACTATCATAGATAGGTTTACTTGTCTCATTACTCTCTTGGAGTTCATGGAACTGATCTTCCTCCCACAAATATACTAATGATGACCCTGCAAGATTATCTTCTGATTGGAGAACATCATCATCAGATAGATCAAAAATAGGAAAATCATGAATATAAGTAATGCTGCCAACCGAACATACTGGATTATCAGCTGATTTTTCTTCACTCTGATTTACATGTGAGCTTTCCAACTCTATACAACAAAGCTCATCGGATGAATGGGAAAGAGTATCTGTTGTGAAAAAAATTTCAGAGGCTGGCTGTCCATTGATGATATGATCTATTTCTTCTTCTGTCAAAGGAGAAGATGGTCTTGTGTTCCTTTGCAAAGAAGTGCAGCAACTCTCTGTTTCCTTTGAAGACTGGATTTGACGCAGAATGTCATCTTGAGCCTCAACTACAAGGGATGATGAATCAACATCTGAGTTTTCAGTAATATATTGAGGAATGTCTACGGTCTCTTGACTGTTTTCTTCCTCAGCTGATTCATCCACGTTCTTGTGATAGCTAGGATTCCTATGAAATTCTTGAATGGTTGTTAACAGATCTTCAGGATGCATATTAACCAAATCCTCATCAATATCTAACAGGTACTGTATGATATTCTGATATTGATCACAACAATCCCATGATAAGGATGGAGAGTTTCCTTTATAATTCTTGTAAAATACTTGGTGCATGTCCCTTAAAGAAAACAAACTCCGAGGTTCTAACCATTCATACCAGACCCTATCTTTTCCTTCTAATGTTGCCATGAACATTTTCATTGGGCAGTCTTCATGCCATTCAACTTTAAATCTCCACACATGTATATGAAACTTGATGAGATGTAGCAAGGGGTCATCAACATTTTCACCTTGAAAGGTAGGTAGGTTTTCTAACCAGTCTACTTCAGGCATTTTGTGTGGGAATCCAGGAATATGCTCCCTAATCATTGGGGCATATCTTCTCTGTATGCGTGGAAGCATGTTTGTAAATCAGAAAGAGGTCACTATATCTGGTCAACCAGTTCAGAGTCTTCCACCAGTGGAGTCATTTGGTCTTTTAGGAGTTGTGGAGTGTGGAGTCGCCAGGTGGATGAATTTAAAAGTTTGAAATAGGATGTTGTCCACCATCAGCACTTTATACCAATCTAAAGGCATTGGTCTGAGTTCTCCCCAGTAGAGTCGCCATTATGTTGGGGTTCCCATGTTTTGGCCAGATTGGCAAGACCAAAAGATGAGACAACATCATACCACTTTGGGGCCCTATGATCTAGCCCTCCTAGACCCAGAGAGGGATCTCTCCAATAAAACAGAGAATGATATATCTTTGGAACTTGAAATGAGGTATTAGGCTAGCTATGAAACACAAGGGGTTTTAAATGATTTGGTTGGTTGGTTGCTGGGTTGAGTCATGAGATCATAGATTGAGAAATTAATGGAAGGAAAGGATCAAAATAGCAGGATGTTTCGGCAAAAGAGGATAGGTTAAGAAAGTGCCATCCATTGGGCTATGGAGTCATGAAAGGGGATTACTTGCAAACAACTAGCCAACTCTTTCAGAGGGCAAGTCATCTATACTAAATGATCTTTGAGATAGATAGTGGAATGGAACAATAAGGAAAGAAGGTGAAAGAAGGAAAGAAAACCAATTTCTGTCTATAGATAAGGTCAGAGGTCATTTAACTCCAGACCTGCTTGGACATACTCAAAGGTAGCTTTCAATGAAGGCACAAAGGGGTAGCTTATAGATCAGACCAGAGGTCATTTAACTCCAGGTCTGAATTAACATGCTCCAAGGGAAAAACAGAGATAAGATTTGACACAAAGCTAGAGTCTATAGATCAGAAAAGGAATTTTAACCTTCCCTGCTTTGACACCAGCAAGAAAAATCCAAGCAACAAGCTTCGAGTTCACACATCAACTAGCAGGGAATACATCTGCTACACTGGTTAACCCATGGGAGTTCGCCCTCAGATTTCACTATCAACGGAAAACATTGAAGGCAGGGAGAGCAGAAGCATAGGGTGCCATGCGAGGGTAAATCCCATGCCAGATTTTTTATGCGTGCCAGAAGAAAATGAATAGCATGAAAAAATGTAATAAAACAGCATAATAAGAAAACCATCACCCGTAGTAATAGACCAGGATCCTGTGAAATTTGCTTGATTAATCGATGCAAAACCAGTCACATACATTGAGCTTAATGGCTGTTATAGTCTAAACTTTCTCCTCCCAGCCTACTACATTACAAACTACTCTACTACTCCCTCCCAAGACTGTTCTAACAGTCAAAATTAATCCCTCTAACTACAACAGCAACAACTGAACCACCTTTTACAAAGTGTTCTCATGAATTCTTATAGGAGAAGAGAATAACAGGAGTAGATGATATTCATTAAATGGATCTCATTAAGACAGAGTGGAGAAAGAGTTCATGCCCACTCTGCTTAATGGAAATCTTCATCGTTGTAAGTACTCTCAAGTATAGTCTAGGAGTCTCTGTCAGGTCAACTTTGACCTCAGGTGTTTCGTTGGAGTCCTTCTGGTGTTTGGTACTCTGCGTTGCCTTCTGGAATAAATGACCTAGATTGAAAGCTCTGCAGGTCTTCATGCTTCCATTATTGTTGTCCTGACAGTCTTAAAGAAGCTTCTGTCAGTGAAATACATTTAAGGGCTCGAGGGGGCGTGGAGACTTCTGTAGGAAGGTGTCCTTATGGAGAAACAGTGCTCTGTTGACATTAAACACAGATATGTCTTTGTTTCGTGTGCTTTTTGGCCTTCCAACTGCACTTTTCCTTTGAACGCAGGATTAAGAGTTAATTACTCAATAATAAGAATTAACCCCTTGGATCTCTTCTGCTGTTATACTTTGCCGCTGTAATGGCTTCTCTATGCTTTGAATCGTAGTGACTGCGATTATGATAAATAGAGAAAAATACCACTCTGGTGAAAACCCTGCATAATGAAGAAAATCAATTACAACATACAAGGTGGTGGCGGGAGAATGCTTTGGAGGCTGGTGGAACGATGGCGCAACAATGGAAAACATTGGCAACTGTGAAAGAATGGTGGAAGAATGGTTGCATACCGTTGGATTAGATGGAACAATGGTGATCAACGGTCAGGATTTACCATGGAGGAAGGTTAGACGGAGGAAAGGGGCCTTTAGTGTTAAACATGAAAGTTTATCTTTAGCCGAAATACAAAGGAAAAGGGGAAAAATGAAATGAAAATGAGATCTTTGGATGGTGGGACCCGGCGGGCAGAGGGCGATTGACTGTGAGCCATTGGATCTTAGGAGGAGATCAGCGGCGAAGGTTAAGCAATGCAGTTAAGGTAGGCTCCGATGAAGAAAGGTGGATGAAAAGTGCGATGCGATGTGGACCGTTGATCGGCTTAGAGGACGGTTGCGATTGCATCGGGAGATCGCAATCGAGGGAAACAAGGGGTGACACACTTTAAAGTTCCGATTGGCGATGGAGAAATTCAACGCCAACCGTTGGATTGCGAAGGGGATCAACGGTGGGGATTAAATCGGCGGGGGGAAAGAAAGGCCAAAGGAGTGGAGTGGGAGAAATCTGGACCGTTGGATCATGCGAAATGGACGGCTCGGATCGGATCGGGAATCATCAATCGGAGATCGCCAATCGGGAGTGTGAAGGATGGCGTGTTTTAAAACTTGCGATTGGTCATGCTCCGATCGCGCGATAGCCATCGGATCAGGGTGTTAGATCGACGGTTTAAATATAATCAGAGGGGAGAATGGGGAGGAGCGACGGGCATTTTCGGAACAAGCGCTGACCGTCAGATCTACTCAGATCAACAGTGGGAAATATGTCAATAGTTGACGGTCCCAATACACTATCACATCGGAAGAAACGCGTTAACACCGGAAATGTGCCCATATGAACGCCCCGATGCGATAAGCGCCTGGTTTCGGCTCCTAGTCGCATGGAGGGGAAGTGGTTAAGGGGGCTGGACGAAAAGGGCTTAAGCCTGATATATGAAAAATGAGTGATTTTGGCCCAATTTTAATACTTTTTAAGGCCAATGGGAGGTTTCGGTAGAGGGAATAAGGGGTGTTTAGGCCAGAAAAAGGATATCATAAGGCTTAAACAGGGTTTTGGGAGGATTTAGAGGGTTAATGAGGGAAATTTAAAAGGGGAAAAAGGGGGTGGAAAGTGGGGTTTAGTGGGAATAAAATAGGAGGAAATGGGGCCTTTTTGCGCATTCTTCTTCACAACAGAGAGGATTTTTAACTAGAAACAATAGTGAGGATTTATCAAAGGACAATGGCACAAGGAGGCTCCAAGGATGATGTGTTTTCAGAGGAAGTACATTCCTTGAAGGCTCAAAAACATTTTAGCCTCTTGTTTGCTTGTCAAAAAATTCATAGGGGGCTAATAGTTATAACCCGACCCCCAAATACACAAATGATGCTACATGTGTGGACAAGGAGGTACAACTAGATGGTCTTATTCAACAACCTCCAATTACTATGGATGAGCAGGAGGCTCCGAATGAGAGTGATCCCTCCATATAGATCATGTTGACTGAAGATATTATTGATGTTGATTCCATGGATACTGATGAATGGATTAATAAATCTTAATCCTTTTCATTGTTCAGTTTCATATTTTTTGGAATTTTGAAAATTTGAAATCTCTATTTCGTGTTTGGAAATGCCTTAAGGAAAAATTTGAATGTAGTATGATAATGGAAATATACTTATTTTTATAATATATATTATCATGATTCACATCAATATTTAAATTGCAATTTTCACTTGATATCAAATTTGAAATTTCAAATGAATTTTCATATTTAAGTCTTAAAATGATTTATTTTTCTTGTTGTAAGTTGGATTTTTTCAAAATTCATATATATTATAATTTATAAAATATATAATATATATAAATTATAATATACCCTTGAAAAACCCATGTACTTTATTTCAAAAAGTGATGCACCCATCCCTGAACCCACATTTCTTGGAAACATAGTTCTCATCTCTCATCTTCCTAATCTCTCCCCCGACCACCAAGTTGTTAGAAAAAACATGTGCATTGATTGATATCTTCAAGCTCAATCCCATTATTATCCAATTCAAACATTAATTGCTCTCAAAATTTTGGTCACTCAATCCATCTATATCTCAACTTA
Source organism: Pinus albicaulis (assembly GCA_034641835.2). Lineage (NCBI taxonomy): Eukaryota > Viridiplantae > Streptophyta > Pinopsida > Pinales > Pinaceae > Pinus > Pinus albicaulis. Next base: position 66,770,443 of record CM076569.1, on the reverse strand, counting down.
TCAATTCCTTGAGAAATAAAAAACCCTCTCGTTGAAATCCATTGTGGCCAATAGTTACACTATCTCTCAAATCAACAAAGCCTTCTACAAAATCTACATTTCCAATTTTAAATATAGAAATCCTATTCCCCCATTTGTTCCCTTATCCTACATTTCTCTTATATATATATATATATATATTGATCACATACCAAATATTCTAGCCAAAAGGAATATCAAAGTCCTCTTAAAACCTTGTAAAACCATTGAAAATACAGAACCACAAAGGACAAATCTGATCCCATGCTAAGTCAAGGCACAAAATACTTCACTCCTATGGAAAATATTACATAAGATAAATCAAGAGATTTTTTAACACTCATATTAAAGAGCATATTGATGAGACTACCCGCAACTGCATCATGACAGCATATATTATTGAAAGCTTCCTTTAAAACTAAACTCCTAATTTCCTTTGACCACCCCAACATCCTATCCTCATGCCATATCATTCCTCTCATATCGTTTAGGAAACATTAGAAATTGAAAAACACCCCAATAATTTTAATCGTGAGGATGGTTACAAACTTAACCAATTTTGGGAGCCCATCATCCAATGGCTTTGATTAGTAGATATTTGGTATTTTAGTTTTTAACACTTGGATTAGATTTTTAGTTTTAATTGACCTTCATATTTTTCTAGACCCAATTTATATCTATCACCTCATTTGACCCCCCTCATCTCCTTTATGATCATGTTTTCCTTATAGTCAATCTTTTATTTCAATGAAAAAAGTGTACATTTGTTATTTCATTAAAAAAATTCATAGTATGTATATAGCTAGCATAAAGTTTAGTAAACATAATTGTCTAAATATGTATCTTTTAACATAGTAGAATATTTATTTCATAATTAACCAACATTAATAAAAATAATCAAAGAGGATCATCACCAAAATATCTGACCTATTTGAGTATAAGGAAACATAACAAACTTATATAAAATAACTAGAAAATATAAAATGTAAAATCTAGGAGGACCTCCATGTCCTTAAATTCCTTGTTGACTAATATATTTTTTAGCAACCCCATTACTTCTTAAAAGAGGGCATCAACAACCTAGTTGAAATATTTATAGATGTGAAAAATGGAAATGTATTCATACACCTCCTTGAGTCCCAAATCCACTATTTCCATGCATCTAAATATTAGTTGTTGAGCTGGGTGTAGCCATTGAACCAATCAGCCATAAATTTTGTCCCCCATGATCTGAAAAGTATTTACCTAAATTTTGAGAAGTAACCAAACAGTCTATCAATTGAACATGATTATTTGTGTCTCCTATACCAATATTTTATTGATAATAGTTCTTTTCATTTATAAATATAATAGCTTCTGCATTATTTCTAAAGCTCTCCCTTTGGCTAGCATCATCAAAAGTGTCCCCATGTTTTTTGAATGAAGGATGATATCTTAAGACCATAATTGATTTTTCTTTGTTTCATTGGGACTCTTGAAAGGTTCATTCTTATGAGATATAAAATATTACCATCTTTCCTTTTCTTCATAAATGTGTTTATTATGATGAAACCATAATACCTGATTTACATAACCAAGAAACTCTCTGAAATATTTTAAAGAGGCATTAGATAACCAATCTTTAAAATAGAGAGCCAATGTAATTTGCTTCCACAACCCTTAATAATTCAAGGATTATAAAAAATCTTGCTAGACCACCTTCATAAATTAATAATGAACAATAATATGGTTGACTTATTCTTCTTTTGATTCACAAGGCATGCATTTTTTTGGCCCTTGCCAACTTCTTAATAAATTGTCTCACACCAATATTTGTTCGTTAAACATAACCACATAAAAATTTGTGTCTTTAAAGGACATTTTAGTTTCCATATATGTTGCCACCAGTATATCGTAACACCCATTAAAAACCCAAGATTGATCACATTATAGACTAATTTCACCAATAATATCGTTGAGTACAACTATAGCATTATTTTAGGTCCTGTTGATGCCTTGAAATTTGCTGCAACAACATCGAGGAAAACCACCCGGTTTGGGACTTTAAAATCGTCCCTTGTCCGTTTGAGATAGTGTCTCCGACTAGATTTATGGGACCAATTTCCCAATGAAATATAATTTAGTGGATGGTGGTATTTTAACTGACTGTGACTTGGTGAATAGAGTGACAAGAAGTTTAAAGAAAATATGTATATACCTATCTCTATCCCGGGATGAATTATCTTTCTGTTATATGTGATTTAAAAAAATGGTCTTTAGGTGAATGCAAATGAATATTTATCAAACACTTAGAGAAATGTAAAACAATTTAAGATAATTTTTTTGATTAAATAGTTAATCAAATCAATTGATTAAGTATATATCACATTGATTATTGCATGTATAGTATATGTATAAAAAATAGCAATCAAATATGTTCAGAAGTGAATCAATGTTGGATTGTGTTAAAAATATACATATAACAAAACATCATAAGAAAATTTAACTATATATCATTTGAAACAGAACATCAACATAAATATAAAAGTACCATATATATGTTAACTTTTCTCATTTGAAAAACAGTCTCTGGTCCAGCCTTTTCTATTAAGAAAAAAATTAAGAGTACACAAGTACAACTTCTGTAAAGTATTCTTTTCAAAAATTCATGACCCTTTATTTAAAGACATGAAAGGGTTTATATAGTAGAAATAAAAGTACAAAAATAGAAAATACATAAAGAGTTGAGGAGGTTTTGTAATGTTCCCAAAATGGATTTCTCAGCAAGACATGCCTGAAAAATGCATTTTTCAGGAATTTATGCTTCAGATATCATAAAACATGCTTAAAAACACTCAAAAACCAATTCCAAGTGCTGCAGAAACCTTTACTCAGCTTTTATGGGCAAAAAGGTGGGGAAAAGTGAGGATTTTTTCCCTAAAATGAGTATAATCAGAAATATGCGTAAAAATAAGGGTCATGGATCTGGGATATGTTATATTAGGTCAAGATGGATCTACATGCCAAATTTCAGAAAATAAAAATGCGTTTTTCTAAGTTAAACAGTTCCTCCTTCCCGACTAGTCAAGAAAAACCCTAATTTCCCATGACTTGGAAGATGCAGAAATTTATTGAAGCAAGGGCAGCGTATTTTGTGAAGGTTTAAGATGTAAAACAGTATGAAAAATCAGAGAATGAGTTTAGGAACATAGCATAAGCATTAAGCAAGGTTAAACAACAATTTTACATAGCAAATCCCTCAATATTGAGGTGCTGCAAGACAAGAGAATGACCCAGAAACCCTTCAGCATTATTTACAGAAGGCTGAAGCTTCTTATTATTATATTATAGATCTTAAACTGATAATTACATGAAAACATAAATCTATAATGAATCAAAATGCCCAAAGGGCTCTTTATTACATTCCCCTTGGGGATTTCAGCAATACATGAAAATGCCGGAGCAAATATGAGTTTAACTGCAGCAGATCTGCAGAATGATTCAGAATTTCTGAAGAAAAAACTTCAGTGAATGAATCAGATCAGAAATAGACTTAGATTGGTTTTCCAATCCAAGGAACACCCATGATGCAAGGAGGCTTCCTTCACATCAAAGATCTAGCTCCAAAATGATGCCAAAAACCCTGCAATGCTACTCCTTCCACAATAATGTAGATCTGGGGAAGGAACTACACAGTATACCATGAATAACACATTGGCCTGATGCCAAGATCTGAAATTAAGCTCAAATCATTCAATACAACTCTCCAATGGATTAGAAAACCTCCTCCACTGAAAAGAAGTACTGAAATGCTTTAGATCTGAAAAGATATAAATTCCACTTGCTGCAACCTACAAAGGAAATAAAACCCTCAACAGGATCTGTATTGCAGTTGGAAGTAGAATCTTGGCCAAATGCTGGATAGTGGATCAATGCAGCACATCCTCCTCCAAAGAGCTACTCCATGGAAGGAGAGAGGATTCCTAAATAGGAAACCCTCTTCCCTTTGGCTAACCAGCCAAGAGAACTCGAGTTGCTCAAGCAACCAAAAATCATCAACAACCCTTCCTTGAGTCCTCTCCCTTCTTTTTATAAAATGAGGATGTGCAAAACCCTAAATCACTTCACATGAATTAGCCCCTTTCACACTGAGGTCCTCCTTCTAAAACTGCGCAGGTCACTTAGGAGGTTCAATGCACCTGGACTGTCTTGTGATTTGGTCCTGTTGACCCAGTCAAATAGCTCAGCCCTGTTCACACACAAGTGGTTTTTTTATGCAACCAACTCATATTTAATCATATTCACATTGAGCATGTATTTATTTTTAGATCTAAGGAGTGTTGCATGTCCTCCATTAGTATATTATTCATAAACATGAAAATAAAACAAAATTCTAATGTTCCAATTAGCTTAGCTAATTTAGGAACATTATAGTCCTCCCATCCCAAATTTTTCTTGTCCTCAAGAAATTGCATGGATAGAACAAAAATATGTCTCCTCCTCCTAATGTAGCATCCCCATATGATGAACTCCTCCAAATAATGAGATTTTGTGTCAACAATGAATCTCCATATTGCCCCTCCCAAGCATGCAAGTTAGATGAATAGCTATCAACATGAAACCGTCAAATACTCAAGAAGGCAATAAGGTGTTGCCTAGAGGCTCCCTTGAGGCATGGAATCTGAAGTGTATTGGGAAATAACATCCCCCATGTGAGTTCTCCACCCTCAAGCAATCATCCACCAAAAATGAGTCACCTCATGACATGGCAACTCCATGAAAATGTTCCTCCACATCCTTGAGCTCCTGCAAAATAGGTGGGCTGAAATTTTGCACATGGTAGACAAGATAGCCTACCCCACGTTGTTCTCCTCTCCACTTAAGATAAGTATAGAGTGGAAACTGATCTTGGGCTGCAAGGACATTGCCCTCAAGTGGCATCATGAGGATTAGAGCTACAAAGTTCCTCCCTCCAACGCTGTAAAACCAATCAGGCCAAAATGCCTCATATGTGATGGATAGAAGAGTATCACCATTAGGTACTCCGTCACACACATGGCTCACCTCCAAAAGAAACAAGTGTTTGGCTATGGTGGCCACAATTTTTGCCATGTTCCCATTAGAACATGTGCTATAGAAAATGTGGGAACCTCCTTCCCAAAAGGACACACTCATCTCATGTGTCTCTTTCTCAATCATGCTCTCAAAAGACATAATGGCAATATCAACAAAGAAAACATGATCATCATCATAATGAGGGAAATACTGAAGGTTCTATGTGATGCAAGAGATTACCAACAGTCCCCCAAATCCTCACATCACAGTCTTCTCAATTGATGCTTAAGAAGAGTATATGGAAAATTGCCTCATGTGACATGGTTAATCATATGAATAAAGAATCCGCATGTAAGGAAAACATATTTTCCCAAGGCCACATAATATATGGCTATCTCCATCATGCAATTTAGCCCAATGAAGTTCATTGAGCTCAATAAATAGCTTGCCCTCTTGTGGAGCAATGCACTGCCAAGAGATGGTAAGAGAATGCAAGCAAAAGCTCTCACCATATGTTGGAAGCAAGAAGATACATGGACTACTGAATGAATCCTCAATAATAGTTTGGCACATTCCCATGAAGGGGGATGAACCAAGTGCTGCATGAAAGTCCTTCTCCTCTGCTTGGAAACCCAAGTCAAGAAAAGCACACCACAGTAATAGATGTCTCCATCTACCACCTCATCTTCTTCACCTCCTTTTTGCTCACCAAGTGCATCGAATGAGAAGTGATCCTGGGAATACTCCATCAATAAATCCCAGCTCCAAAGTGACAATGTTGTTGGCCTATGCAAGCAGGCTCCCATCAACTCATAGCTCCAATATTTGACATGCAGAATGTCAAAGGCATCTCCCATAATGCTGCTACATATGATAAGTCCTTCCCATGAAGAAAGTCCTTCTTGAAAATCTAAGGTCAAGGAGTAACCCCTTTGCACTATGTTAGTGCCATCTTCCAATCTTGCAACATCATGAAAACTGTGAGAGCAAATCTACCCTTTCTCTCTCAAGAACATCCCAAGCAACAAAATCCTTTGCTGCTTTCTCATACTTCCATCATCCCATCCATGTAGTGACAACATGGTGCTTGACATGAAAAATGTTATGCCAACACAATTTTCCCATACTCTTTGATGCTCCATGATGCAATTATCCTGCCACATACCCTTAGAAAGAGTGTGATGATCAAACTCTTCTAAGAGCAGCCAGTGCAGCCAAGCCTCCCGCTACCTGGTATCAAAAATATGCAAGTGGCTTCCTAGCCTCTTGCTATCCATCCTCCATCTTGGTACACCTCCCATGAGGGATACCATCATCCCAAATCAGATTCCAGCACTCCATGGGATCTTGAAATGCAATCTTCTCTTCATCACCACCCTTTTATAGCACAATGCAACTATGTTGCTCTAAATCAACAGCATGCAAAAATGTAGATCTCCTCATATAATGTGCTGAAATGAGCATAAATGAATCTTTAATCATATATTGGTGAATAGAAGAAAAACTCCTTTTGCAGCTGTGTGGCATTCCTCCATTTCTAAACATGAAGGCTGCTCCTCCAAGGTTGTGACAGCACTGGTACAAGTCTCCTCCTTTTCAATCTCCTTGAGAACTTCTTCAATGCCCTTCATGATCTGAAAAAGGGAGCAGGGAGATCTTCTCACCCATCATTCTTTCAAGTGGTGGAGCCATGCTCTGGTTTTTCTCCGTATAGCTCTCCTTCTTTGTGAGGATAGGAAGTGCATGGATCTTCCTCTCCTTTTTGAAACCTTCTGAAGGTCTCACTGCAAATTTCTGCTTCTTGAAACCCTCTAGGAGTTTCATTTTCTTCCTCCTTCTTTCTTCTGTCTAACCTCTTTGAAGAGGCTCTTCCTGGATATGAAATATGATGAGGTAAAACTCATCTCCTTCGGCTTTATGATCTCTGTATCTTCTCTTCTATGATACTGTTGTAAAGTTCCCTCTTCAGGAGTATCAAGATTCTATTCCAGAGATTGACTGCAGGGGCATTTACTAAATATGTCACCTTTGAGAAAAGGATGATATCTAGAGGCTACCTGGCCATCTGCAGACTGTGTCTATAGATATTTAAATATTCTTACTTCAGGGATTCAGCACTTTGGCTTGAAGCCACATGCTAAGCCAAAGATCATGCTCTGATACCGCTATAATGTTCCCAAAATGAATTTCTGAGCAAGACATGCCTGAAAAATTAAATTTTCAGTAATTGGTGCTTCATATATCATAAAAAATGTTTAAAAACACTCAAAAACCAATTCCAAGTGCTGTAGAAACCTTTACTCAACTTTTATGGGAAAAAGGGTGGGGAAAAGTGAGGAGTTTTTCCCTAAAATGAGTATAATCATAAATATGCGTAAAAATAAGAGTCATGGATATGGGATATGTTATATTAGGTCAAGAGAGATCTACATGCCAAATTTCAGCAAAAAAAAATTCGTTTTGCTAAGTTAAACAGTTCCTCCTTCCCGACTAGTCAAGAAAAACCTTGATTTCCCATGACTTGGAAGATGCGGAAATTTACTGAAGCAAGGGCAGCGTATTTTGTGAAGGTTTAGGATTTAAAAAAGTATGAAAAATCATAGAATGATTTTAGGAACATATCATAATCATTAAGCAAGGTTAAACAACATTTTTACATAGCAAATCCCTCAAGATTGAGGTGCTGCAAGACAAGAGAATGACCCAAAAACCCTTCAGTGATATTTAAAGGAGGTTGAAGCTTCTTCTTATTATATTACAGATCTTAAAATTATAATTACATGAAAACAGAGATCTATAATGAATCAAAATGCCCAAAGGGCTCTTTATTACATTCCCCTTGGGGATTTCAGCAATACATGAAAATGTCAGAGAAAATCTGAGTTTTACTGCAGAAGATCTGCAGAATTATTCAGAATTTCTAAGGAAAAAAATTCAGTGAATGAATCAAATCAGAAATAGACTTGGATTGGTTGGCCAATCCAAGGATCACCCTTGATGCAAGGAGGCTTCCTTCACATCAGAGTTCTAGCTCCAAAATGATGCCAAAAACCCTGTAACGCTGCTCCGTTAGCAATAATGCAGATCTGGGGAAGGAACTGCGCAGTATACCATGAAGAACACATTGGCCTGATGCTAAGATCTAAAATGAAGCTCAAATCATTCAATACAACTCTCCAATGGATTAGAAACCCTCCTCCACTGAAAAGAAGTATTGAAATGATTTTGATATGAAAAGATCTAAATTCCACTTGCTGCAACCTACAAAGGTAATCAAACCCTCAACGGGATCTGCATTTCAGTTGGAAGTAGAAGCTTCGCCAAATGCGGGATAGTGGATCAATGCAGCAGATCCTCCTCCAAAGAGCTACTCCATGGAAGGAGAGAGGATTCCTAAACAGGAAACCCTCTTCCCTTTGGCTAACCAGCCAAGAGAACTTGAGTTACTCAAGCAACCACAAATCATCAACAACTCTTCCTTGAGTCCTCTCCCTTCTTTTTATAAAATGAGGATGTGCAAAACCCTAAACCACTTCACTTGAATTAGCCCCTTTCACACTGAGGTCCTCCTTCTAAAACTACGCAAATCACTTAGGAGGTTCAATGCACCTGGACTATCTTGTGATTTGGTCCTATTGACCCAATCAAATAGCTCAGCCCTGTTCACACACAAGTGGTTTTTTTATGCAACCAGCTCATATTTAATCATGTTCACATTGAGCATGTATTTATTTTTAGATCTAAGGAGTGTTGCATGTCCTCCATTAGTCTATTATTCATAAACATGAAAAATAAAACAAAATTCTAATGTTCCAATTATTTTAGCTAATTTAGGAACATTACAGGTTTAAACAACTCTCCTTAAATTAAGTGAAATAAAAATAGAAACATATTTTTGTGGGATGACTCGCTTTAGGATTACATTGTTGTCTATTTTTCCATTCGTTATTTGTGTTGAAGGATGTAAATCATAGGCTGAACCTCAGGAGGTTGGCCTGGCCTAACACATATTTGTCCTATGTATACCACATCTAATAATGGAGGCATCATGTAAGTGGAAGTGTCGGTAGACAACGCAACATTAACCCTTGGCTATGTGGCTTGACCAAGTGCTTCCAATACTTGTCCCAATCGAGCTTATCCAATTTTTTGATGCTTTATTCCTTCATATTAGAAATTTCCCGCCACTGTCTTATCAAATAGTTTACAACAGGTAGAGAACCGCGTGGGAATTTATCAATCAGATTAGCAACAATGAGGTTTTGGTTGACTGTTTCAACAATGTTGTTGGCAATATCCATAGCCTTGAAAATCACCCTTTCAACTTTCTTTAACTGTATGTCCCAATCAATGAACATGATTTCTTTTTTAGAATCTTCAATCCTAGGAATATTGGCCTTTCGGCCTTTAGCAATATCTTTCCAGGTGACATATTGGGAGAATTTATCATGAATTTCATCAAAGAGGATCCTCTGGTTAACTACTCGATTCATCAGTGAATCACATTTTTCACACAAATCAATTATGTGTTGGGAAAAATACTGAGAGGGGGGGGTGAATCAGTATTTAGGGAAAACTGAAACTTTTTACTTTTTCATGCTCTAAAACCCATACACTACTTTGCTGAAGCCAACTAGTGTATACACACGGATATCCTTCATAAAACTCGCATATACACAGAGATCTAATTATGCCATTAGTTCTTCACTTATATCATTCCATCATTCATTCATTAGATGTTCTATAAACAGTAAACATGTGCAGTAAGAACAGAATAAACCATCACACAAAGCATCACACATGAACACCAGGATTTTTAGGTGGAAACCCAAGTCGGGAGAAAACCACCGCTGCAGTTGCTCAGCCTTTAATATTTTATTATAGAGAAAACATCTTACAACATATGTGCTGGTGCAGACTCTACCAGCACGCAGGCACCCACCTGCGCTCGTTTACCAGCCTCTCCTGGAAGGGAGCTCCAACCCCCTAACTCATTTACCAGCCTCTCCTGGAAGGGAGCTACGACCCCCTGCTCTCGTTTACCAGCCTCACCTGGAAGGGAGCTACGACCCCCTGATCTCGTTTACCAGCCTCACCTGGAAGGGAGCTACCACCCCGTGACTGAAGGCTACAACCCTCAGCACCTCTATGGACCACGTTTCATCAATTTTCACACTGGATCCAAAGCTTCCTTTAGGACACCACTTTCATGCCACATTTCATCATATTTTCAAACTGGACCCTTTCCATACTTTTAAGCACAGTCAACCATGAAACAGATACATATAACTCACTGACAGATATCAGTAAACCAGCAGAACAGATCAGACATTTCTTAATACGTAATTTCCAAGAAACCCCAGCTCTTTGATTACGCGCTTTCCTTTCACATCGATGTCGCGTATATACGCGCTCCGTCCACATAAACCAACAGATACTCGTACATATTCAATCATACATACGCGCTTTTCTCTTCAAATGTGGCCGCATATACGCGCTTCCTATGTGGCGAACTAGCGTATAGATCTTCAATTATTATAGAGAAAAATACTTCTTCCGATCAGATATTCAGTTCAGATTTACCCTTTTACTTCAGACAGATGTTCGCCTCATCTCAGATCTAAGCCTTCCATAAACAAATCTAGCAGATACAAATACATTCCAGATCTAGATATTCCGCTTCATCATTTCTTCATAGGTGCATCATAGATTCAGATCTATTATCAAACCTTTACCCTTTCCATACAGATATACTTCACAGAGAAGTATTCATTCAAGCTCAGACATCTTGCTCCCACACTCATGATTTGCACAATGAATTTCTTTTCTTTATATAGGTTTACCCTTTTTCAATACCATGAGCCCCTTTTTCAATACCATGAGCCCAAAACTACATTACTTCCGATGGTATTCCTGGACGGGGTCATTTAGACGAATCATTACCCAATACAATGGGTCAATACCATGGTGATTACCCCTGGTTTTGCACTTTATGAGCGCTTTTGCCCATACGCGACTTGTCACGTTCTTTCCCGCATGCATACGCGACTTCTCTTAGACATATCCGCGTATTCCTTGAGACATACTCTTTTCATCATGGACCTAGCACGAATTTCTTTCTTCATTCCCTTCTGTACTCACTGTAGATACATCAGATCAAGAACATATTCTATTAAGCACAACTTCATCAAGTAAGTTGTCATCATCTTCATCAGGTGGGTTGCCATTCAAGGACAACACTCAGCATCATATTGCTAAAAAACATCATTTCATATCAGATTTACATCATTTACCAAGTCCATCAGGTCAAGACAAACTTCATCAGGTGGTTTACCATAAAGGACAACACATGTCAACTGTCTCATGTCTTCATCTTCATTCAGTGGGTTGCCATCAAGGACAACACTCTGCATCATATTGCCAACAATCTCCCCCTTTGGACTTGATGGCAACCACGATGGTGTTTGGTTATCACAACAGATAGGTATATTAAGAATACAATGACACCATGTCACTCTCCCCATTCTTTGACACCATTAACTTCATTCAAACACCATGTCACTCTCCCCCTTTGACATCAAGGGCAAAGGGTGGATCAAAACCAACATACTCTCCCCCTTTTCTCCGCATGTGGAAGAAGCGTTCTGCAGATCTGATATATAATGAAGTGACCAAGCTCCCCCTGAGTTCATGCTGAATCTTCAAACATATTTTTCAATGAAGTACATGACTCTATGAATTTCCTATCACCAAAGACTCATACTTACATCAAAGATCCATCCAAGTGGATTTACATATGAGACTCAACTACCCAACCAAGTGGGTTTACAAATTTGACTCAGTTACCCAACCAAGTGGGTTTACAAAATTTTACTCAGCTACCCAACCAAGTGGGTTTACAAATTTGACAAGTCCTTACATGACTGAATATTACAATTTTACATCATGGATCTCAACAAGACCTTTTCAACAAATTACAAAAATTACCATTTAAGACCAACACCAGAAATTCCTCAAGAAAGAGAACATATTTCAGAACCACCATAAAGCCAACAATGCATTATACTCAGCAATGTCACTGGTCCCCCTGAATCTGTGCATCCAAGCATCCTGAACACTTTTACCAACAAATCATCAAGGCATCTTTTATCAAAACATTAGACATAGCATTATGAGAACTAGAACACCACCAGAGATACCAAACAGTATCAGAGATACCAAACACCACTGCAGATGTGCTAAAGAAAGCTGATCACAAAAATTGCCAGCAACAAACCATACGCGTCTTTATGTGTTTCAACTCGCGTATATACACGACTGTATTTCAGGAAAACCGCGTATCCAATTCAATCTTCTGCATTTAAGTAGATTTTCTCTTCTGACAGACAGAGACAACTCCAGCTTCAGCTTGTGAAATTCAAATGCTTCCCTGGAACATGTGAGGGCAGGCAAATAGGACAATGTAGTTGTGTCTTCAAGCGTCATCCAATGGTTGTAGTATAAGCACATTAGTAACCAAGCCTTCAGATTCTTTGCAGCATCAATACAATCTTTCCAAGAGATATTATCATACCAGAACAGCATCTTCAAATGTGTTTCAATCATCCATGTGGTCCAATATCACCAACTTAACATGAAGTAACATATGTAGGCAAAAGATCTCAACCATAGTAACAAACTCTGCATGATTTATTTCTGAGTCGAACGACTTCCAACTCATCCATGTGTGAGCACAAAATATACTTATCAGCAACCAGGGCTCAAAATCTCATCATAATAAACCAGGTACCAAGTCATCATCATTTGAGCATGAGTATCACAAGAACCAAAGAATAAGCAGTCATATTGCCAACAATGCAATTATTAGTATTCAACCTGCTACTTCCCCTGAACCAGTGCTCCTCAGAGACTTCAAACAGCATTAGAGATTCCAAACAGCAATATAGCCATGCTAACCCAGACAATTTCTCATCAACCACACATACGCGGTTTTGTGTGTATGAAATCATGTATATACGCAACTGTATTCAAGGAAATCCGCGTATACAAATTAATCTCCAGAGATTTAATCAAATCTGATTCTTGGCATAGCAGAGACTACTCCAAACTTCTATCTGAGAAATCGTTTCTTGATGAACCCATCGTTTGCTGAACCCAGATTCCTAATCGGAACTCGACAAAGAATGCACCACTACTAGTTCCTTTTCAATCATCAACCTGTGACCGGGTCTAAGATTTCATCATCATCATAGTGTCTTTCTGTTGAAGTCAGCTTATCAACTCAATCTCTTGTCTGAACTTTCCATTTCTTCTTTGTAGAAACATATGTGGGAATCATCATGAAATATAGCATGAGAAAACAACATAGACTTCTATCATCAAACATCTGAGAGAAGAAAGATAAGACAATGTATCCATGACTTCAAGTATCATCCAACAGGTGTAGCATGAGACCATCAATAATCAAGCCTTCAGACCTTTTCGCAGTATCAACATATTCTTCCCAAGAGGAATTGTCATATTTAGAACAACTTTTTCAATAGTCAGTCAAGCAGTCAACCACGTGATCTGATATCACCAATATCTTCATGCATTCTACATGCTCTTTCCTTATCTCTGAATCATAAGACTTCCATCTCATCCAAGAGATACTCTTCATCAATCTGGACTCATCCATGATCTTCAACATAAGAAGCCAAGTATCATATCATCATTATTTGGAACTAAGAAACTAAGCTGATACAGAGTCAATAATACAGTTATTAACAGTCAGACTGATGCTCCCCCTGAACCTTTGCTCCATATCTTCAACTATCATATAAATTCTCTTATCATCAATGAATATGTGACTGTGTCTGATGGAACTCACGTGTATACGCTAATTTTGTTAATAGAACCCACGTATGGAAAGTGAAGCATAGAAATTTTTCACATTCCTTCATCTCCCCCTGAACTTGTACTTCCTGTACCTGTCTTCTTCATATCAGATGCTCTGTCAGAAATACATATAACCAGAATAATAAAAATTAACCATGAGAATCATCATGTATTGCTCCCCCTGTGACGATACATTACTAATCTCCATAATGTATCTCACATTACTTCTGCAGTCATTCAGAGAAGTAAGCTTCAGAAGCGTATGACTGCAGTAGGGTTAGTATTCCCTACGTTTCTGACCGGTCCTCCTTCTTTCTCCAGATTGAACTTTCTAATTGTGTGTTGGAGATTGTCCACTTTCCCAGATCTGTTCATCCTGCATTCTTTTTCTATATGTCCATACTTGTTACAAGCATAACATCTTATGTGGCCAGCAAAATAAGTATAAGAATCATAATGAGCTTTTCTATTCTTCCTTCTATTGCAATCAACAGCTTTATGTCCATACTTGTTACATGAAAAACAATATCCCTTGAAGAAACCAAAGTACCTATTTGTGTAGAATCTGCTTGTTTGTGATTGAAACAATCTGCTCCTGCAATTGGCTGCAACATGTCCAAAATTATGACATCTAAAGCATTCAACATTATTGAATGATTTCCTTTGAGAATTCATGACTGTTGGTTGACCTTTTGTTTCTTTCAATACTTCAGATTTTGCATTGACTTCCTTTGAATCATTAGCATTCCCTTGTGAACTAGATTCTCCTTTGACCGTTTCATGAAAACCAAGACCAAGTTTAATAGAAGGAGACCTTTGATTACTAAGAATGTTGTCCAAAATTTTTGAACTATCTTGGAACCTCAACAATTTATCCTTTTCTTCTAGTTTACCTTTGAGAATATTTACCTCAACCTCCAAGGCTTGACATTGCTTTGTCAAGCTTTCTTCTTTCCTTCTTCCATCTTCTACTTGATCCTTCAGATTTAGAATCTCTTCTTTTAACCCATTTCCTTGTTCTTCAAAATTTTGCAAGAGTTCTTCATTCTTCTTCTTCGATGCTTCAAGATTTACTTTCAGAGATATGATTTCTTCTTCAAGTCCTGCATTCTTCTTACCTGTTTTATCCAGGTCTTCTTTGAGGGAAATGATTTCTGCTTCAAGGCCTTCATTTTAAAATGATTGTAGAGGTTCCTCACTCTTCTTACTTGATGTTTCAAGTTTTGCTTGTAGAGAGATGATTCCAGCTTCAAGACCTTCATTCTTCCTTTTTTATTTTTCCAGATCTGTTTTTAGAGAAACGTTTTCTGCTTCAAGTCCTTCATTCTTCTTATTTGATTCTTCAAGATCTGCTTGCAGAGAGATGATTGCAGCTTCAAGTCCTTTACTTCGATTGTATACATCATCGAACATCCTTTTCAGTCTAAAGATCAAATTTTTGGAGGCAGATTCCTTCTCATTAAATATTCTTTGTTGATCTTTGATAACTTCTTTTAAATCCACAACATTACTTTCACTATCTACATCATTGCTTGCACAGATAAGATTACAAGGACCCCAATCACTATCAGATTCATCTTTGTCAACTTCTGCTATACAGGTTTTCTAAGACATCTCCTTACTTTGAGTAGCCTTCTTCTTTTGCTTCTTTGCCATGAGCACTTGTAGAGCTTGGTCAGAATCTTCTTCATCTTCACTTTCACTATCATATCCTTTGCATATACAGTTAAGTAAAATACAAGAGCAACGATCAATACCTGTTTCATCTCCTTCAATTTCTGCTATACATGATTTCCGAGGCTTCTTCTTTCCTTGAGTAACCTTCTTCTTTTGCTTCTTTCCCATTGCGACGGATCTCCTTCAAGCGATCAAGCTTCTGCAGAAGAACCTCCTCTGATACCAATTGTTGGGAAAAATACTGAGAGGGGGGGGGGGGTGAATCAGTGTTTAGGGCAAACTAAAACTTTTTACTTTTTCATGCTCCAAAACCCATACGCTACTTTGCTGAAGCCAACTAGTGTATACACGCAGATATCCTTCATAAAACTCGCGTATACACAGAGATCTAATTATGCCATTAGTTCTTCACTTATATCATTCCATCATTCATTCATTAGATGTTCTATAAACAGTAAACATGTGCAGTAAGAACCGAATAAACCATCACACAAAGCATCACACATGAACACCAGGATTTTTAGGTGGAAACCCAAGTCGGGAGAAAACCACCGCTGCAGTTGCTCAGCCTTCAATATTTTATTATAGAGAAAACATCTTACAACATATGTGTTGGTGCGGACTCTACCGGCACGCAGGCACCCACCTGCGCTCGTTTACCAGCCTCTCCTGGAAGGGAGCTCCAACCCTCTGACTTGTTTACCAGCCTCTCCTGGAAGGGAGCTATGACCCCCTGCTCTCGTTTACCAGCCTCACCTGGAAGGGAGCTCACATTCTGATCTCATTTACAGCCTCACGAAGGAGCTACCCCACCGGCGAAGGTAACCCTCGACACCTCTATGGACCACGTTTCATCAATTTTCACACTGGATCCAACAACTTCAATAGAACAACACTTGCAGGCCACATTTCATCATATTTTCAAGCTGGACCCTTTCCATACTTCTTAAGCACAATCAACCATGAAACAGATACATATAACTCACTGACAGATATCAGTAAACCACCAGAACAGATCAGACATTTCTTACCACAGTCTTCAGCAAACCCTAGTTTGCATACGCGCTTTCCTTTCACTGATGTAGCGTATATACGCGCTTCCGTCCACACAAACCAGCGTATACCTCTGTGTATATTTCATTGCGCATACGCGCTTTCTCTTCAGCGAAGCCGCGTATATACGTGCTTCCTCTGCGGCGAACTAGCGTATAGATCTTCAATTATTATAGAGCAGCATACTTCTTCAGATCAGAAATTCAGTTCAGATTTACCCTTTTACTTCAGACAGATGTTCGTCTCATCTCATATCTAAGCCTTCCATAAACAGATCTAGTAGATACAAATACATTCCAGATCTAGATATTCCGCTTCATCATTTCTTCATAGATGCATCATAGATTCAGATCTATTATGAAACCTTTACCCTTTCCATACAAATATACTTCATAGAGAAGTATTCATTCAAGCTCAGACATCTTGCACCCACACTCATGATTTGCACAATGAATTTATTCTCTTTATATAGGTTTACCCTTTTTCAATACTACGGGCCCCTTTTTCAATACCATGAGCCAAAACAATACCATGAGCCCAAAACTACATTACTTTTGATAGGCTATTCCTGGACGGGGTCATTTAGACGAATCATTACCTAATACAATGGGTCAATACCATGGTGGTTACCCCTAGTTTTGTACTTTATGAGCGCTTTTTCCCATACGCGACTTGTCACGTTCTTTCCCGCGTGCATACGCGACTTCCTCTAGACAGATCCGTGTATGCCTTGAGACATACTCTTTTCATTATAGATCTAACACAAACTAAATTTCTTTCTTCATTCCCTTCTGTACTCACTGTAGATACATCAGATCAAGAACATATTCTATCAAGTACAACATCATCAAGTAAGTTGTCATCATCTTCATCGAGGTGGGTTGCCATCAAATTAAAGGACAACACTCGGCATCATATTACCAACAAACATCATTTCATATCAGATTTTCATTTACCAAGTCCATCAGGTCAAGACAAACTTCATCAGGTGGTTTGCCATCAAGGACAACACATGTCAACTGTCTCATGTCTTCATCTTCATTCAGTGGGTTGCCATCAAGGACAACACTCTGCATCATATTGCCAACATTATGCTAGAACATTTTTGACAGAAAACAACTTGTTGTTGAACTAACAAATTATTTAGTTCTAAAGCTTCATTTTTAAATTCATCCACTTTAGGATTACCTTTCAATTGTTCAACAGTGAATAGAAGTTGGTGTGCTTGAGCATCTTTAGCACCAACATCAGATTGACGTTGTAGCTTTAGTTGATTCAGGCTCTGTTGGAGTTGTGACACTTTTTCTTGTAATTGCTGATTAATGCTTTGTTTCTCTACTAGCAATTATTTTTCTAATTGAAAGATTCTCTCATCCTTCTCTTTGATTAATTTTTAACTTCAGTGGCTTTTTCAATGGTGGCAGATGCATAAGCACCTTCAAATTCAGTTAATCATGTTAGATCCTGAGATGGATATGCTTGTGGGTCCTTCCAAACTATTTCCATAGAGACATCCCCAGGAAGAAGAGCTTGTGATTGTTTTTTTCTTCTCCTCTTCCTCTGTTTGCTCATGACAAACTTATGCCTTGAGCTGTAAAATATATCCAAAGGAGGTATTTCCTCAGTTTTCAACACAATTTCTGATGTTGGTTACGCTGGGATAAATTTGACTTCTTCTTTACTAGAAAATTTTTTAGTTGACCTAGCAGTAAATGGGTTCTAACTTTTACCATGAGGTGTTTCAATTTTTTCTTGATGATCGATGGTCACTACTTCTTGGTCTCCCTTAAGATGTTGATCAAAGGCTTTCCAAACTTTATCTAAGTCACTTGAAAATATTGGATCTTTAGTTTCAGTTCCGGTAGATTTATCTCTTTTTGTTCTGTTAGGGTCCTATATTTCATAGGATCTCAAGGTGACTGAGTTTATTTTATTTGTCAAATTTATTTTGTAAAATAGTTTCCAATCTGCAAATAATTTAAAAAGAAAAGAAAAGAGGAAATAACATAAAATATCAAAAGAGGGTATATGCTAAATAAAAAATAGAATATGAACCCCACCAAAAATAAAAAAACAATAAATTTTGAAAGTGTTGCAACTTCAAATGCCACTACTCTTAGTTTAGCTTATTTCTGAAAATAAATTGTGTGCAACTTGTTTAAAATGCCACAATAGTTCAATAAAATTTAATCACACAGTTTAAGGATGATTGAATTAGGTTTAAATTGCTTGTTAATAGGTAGTGAAAAATGATTTTTCAAACTATTTAATCTTGACAGATCAATAGTTAGGTAGAAAATAAAAATTGGTTCAATAATTTAATCTGAACTAAGGAAGAAAAAAGTCATAGAAATAGATTAGTTGTTAAAAATAAAAATGTTGAGTTGCTAGTCTAAATGCACTCGGATGAAAGAGAAAATTGTTAAAATGTTAGGGTAGAAAAAGAAATGCAAATTCAAGGGTCAGTATAGAATTAAAAAATGAAATGGGAGATGAAAATAGGATTTTATCCTAATAATATAACTTTGAACATATGAAATATGTGATAAAAGAAGTTAACCAAAGTTTGGTTAATAGTCGTGTCACATCCATCATTATATTAATATATGGCGGACCCCACCATTCACCTTTTTTCCCGACTCCATTTAAAAACCCTCCGTTTTTCAACCAATCCCGCCAACTCACATTACATCCAACGATTGATATTCCCCTTCGGCCCCCCTTTTCCATCTGAAGGTTACCAGCCGCGGGGGTCAGAATTCAGAGGTTTTAAAAACCTCCCAATTATACCACCACCTCTTCTCTTTGGTTATTCAGGACCCCTCTGCCTAAAACTACCTACTGACCAAGCTCACCCCCGAACGCAGTTTTTCTCCTGTCAAAAACCATCTTCCACATCATGCTCCCCCTATCCCATCACTCCTATGTGGAATTATTTACCCACTTCTACCCATTTGACATTTAATTTTTCTATCCTGTTGATAATTAAAGATCAAAATCTTGTTACTCAGTCCCGTTGAGGAGTTAATGTTGTTAGAACCGTTGATTAACGGCCCCGCTCCATAATTTTCTTGATAAAACCCATAATTTCTCAATAAACAATCACAGACTCAATTGGCCACAATATTTTGTTTTACTGTGTAGGTCGTAGTTACTATTGAGATAGATATTCCTACACTCACCACATCATATTTCATTTCCTTATTCTGATCACAGTGATCCGATCAATATTTTTCCATCCAATTACTTCTCATCCAAGAATTCACCTCCTTTTCTTCCATTTCTTCCCGAAAACAAATGACCAGGATGCCTGACAAAAAATGACCATTAATTGATATTTATTTCTGGCTGGAGGACCAATTCATCAATCAAATGGATGAAATTAGACTGTGGGACTCCAATCTACCTTATTACATTTTCCCTCAAACCCACAGACCACCCGAATTTATCAGAAAGTGACATTCATGCTATGATTTCCCCTACTGGAGAAATCATGTTTTCTATCACTGTCGAGAGAATTAATCAAATGTTACAAGCCCCTTTTATTGAAAACACCATTCCTTTCTCCCATGAAACACTCACAGAAGCCTATCAGAAATTTGACTTTGCCAAAATAGCCAAAACACTAGAATTATTTCTAGCTGCAGATACTCCTTTGCCCAAAATAAATCCTCCCTATCCTTTCTCCATGTTCCTTGATAGAACCAAGCATATTATCAAAATCCTTTCTTATCTTCTTGGCTACTATTCTAATCAAAATGCAGATGAAACTATTATTGGTTTCCTCTCTATTTTTTTTGGTGATTCTAAAACTTTAGTCCTTTTCAATTTCAGTCAATTTTTAGCTGATGCTATCCATGAAAATTTTGCTAAGTTCCCTACTAAAGAAGTTTTCAAATATGCATCAGTACTAGTTTATCTTTTTATCTATTTTCAGGGAGACAGGTTTCCATTCACATTGCAGAAGCTAGATGAAGAAGGGAACCAAAAGTTAGTTATTTTTTGGACTTCCATGGGAATGAAATAGAAAGAAGAGTATTCATATAAGCAGTTTATTGAAATGTTTGTATATCCAGCAATGAATCTTTTGACCAAAAATGTAGAACCAAGGATTAGTGAGGAGATTGTGAAAGTTTTGCATCTATCAGATCAAGCCACGACAGGGGACTGGTACCTTTACCAGAACTATACAAAAATCAGAGTTTATGGTTTTGACCCGACACCTTGCAAATTGCCTAAGATCCTCCCTATGAGAATTTTTGCATTGGAATATATCAGAAAAATGCTCAGGGCAGATGAAGTCCACTTTGTTGCAGCAAAGAAGAAATCATAGTTCAAGCTCAAAACTAAGATTGGTCCATTCATTTGTAACACTAGAGCAGTAGGGGAAGAAGCAGACAAGTTATTAAAATAAATGAAGTTTGGTCTCAGCTTTACTTGGTTATACGACCCATTGGGAGTGATTTCAAGGCTCAGATTGTAAAATAAGTTCATTCCATATCATCACACAGCAAGACCTAAGATTGAACAATATAGAAATATGTTAGAATGGAAAGAGAACACTCTCCAAGAAGCATAAGAATAGCCAGTATCTACTTCAAACATACACACTCCAGTTACACAAGGAAGCACATGGAAAAGAGGAAGAGAAGAAAAATCATACCCAATGAATAAGTATCAAGTCAAGTTTTCAGAATGGTATACAGAAAGAGACCTAGACTTTTTTCAAAAACTAGTACAACCAATGAGTCAGAGAAAGAAACATTTGGAAAAGTTGGAGATGCATCCATTTTTACACATCTTGGTGGACGGACTATTCAGTCTCCCACTCATTCTACCACTTCTCATGAACAAAAATTAATTTAGGCCAGTGAAGACAATTAGAAGGATAAAGAAGAGGATATTTTTCATATTTTCAGATAAATTAAGACGAAAAAATAGGTGCTGAACTTAGACACTTATAATAAATTCTGGAAACATTCTTCCAGTTCTCAGGCCCGACTTGTCTCAGTGTTTGACTCTGAGAAAGGAAAGATGCAGTTGGCATTTTTGCAAGCTCAGATTCCATGGCCTAGGACTACCTTGGATTACAAGAAAAATGCCTTTGATTTTGATGCAAAATATGTGCATCCAATTGATCAAATTGAACTACACAAACAGACTGGCCAACTGATTTCCTATACTTTAACTAATATTGCTCTAAGCTTATCCAAATTGCAGGTCACCTTGGCCAACACTCAATCACATCTCAAGATTGAAAGGGTCTCTTTAATGGCTAAAGACACCAGGATCAAAGCTCTAGAAGATCTGGTAGTAAGGATTGGATATGACCCCTGTAACATTAATGCTCCAGAGGAAATAATCAAGAAGAAGAATGTTGATATAACAAAATTAAGAAAGCAACTCAAAATTCCAGCCACCAAAGATCCAATGACTAAATAAATTGAGGAAACAGAGTCCTATAAACTCATCAAAGAAAAGGAGGAAGTTGTCAAAAAGGTTGAAACCACCATGGATGTAATCCCTATTTCTATTGTCCCCATCACTACTGCTTCCACCACAGGTACAACAGAAGGAGCATAGTAGCTTGCTGAAGGTGTTCAAAACTTATCCATTCATACAAAAGAGATTAAAAAAATGCAGGATCAGTTAAAAACACTATAAAATCATAAAGTTATTGAAGAGAGTGCACATGTAGTAGAGCTACAGAGAGCAAGAGGAAAATTTCAAAAATTGCAGAAGGAATTCAGAGATTCTTACATTGGAAACACATTGGAATTAGTCAAAGAGAATATATGGGGAGAAATTATTGAATAAGTGAAAGAGATCTGGCCTAGCATCAGGATTATTTTTAATCGGAAATATTTACTAGAGAAGGCTCAAGAAGTTATTGTAACTATTACAGAACAGTTTGAGGACAAGCTTGCTAGAGCTACTGAGATAATCAAAATTTTGAATTCTAAGAAGAGCAGTGAACTTGAAGATTTGGGTATATATGACAAGACAAGAACCATTCTAAAAGTAAAGAATATTCTTACAAAGAAGAACCTGACTCTTCAATTGAAAGAAAAATGCAGCAGTGTCAATATCATAGTTCAACTTTTCTTTTCTTTTTTCAGCAGGCTAGAACCCTTGACTTGCAAGTTTTTTCCCTCAATATTAGTGATAAATGATAAGTTAATGCCCCTTGAATACTACATCCGCAAACTCAAAGATTTTTCTACTAATACAACCAAAGTTTCAAATATTCAGGGTACAACAACAACAAGGCTCATGCAAAACGCACTCCAAGACACATTCTTTATCCCACATGAAATAAAACATATCTTTTTAGTAAAATATACTTTTACCAAATATACAGAAATGGATAAATTCTATCACAGGGTAATAAAACAATCTATCTCGGATGAAGAACATTGGGAACAGTTGACTAATTTACTAGATTAAAAGAGTAAATATGATACATAAGAGCATCTGCCAGCACAGTAGTAAAATGTGGTCCACGTCCTAACTGTTCCCACTGCATCAGCACCTTCTTTGCACAACGCATTCCACCAAGGCTATAATTTGGTAACAGTTAGAGTTTTAAATTAAAGTTTAAGTCTAAAAATACCAATTCTATTAGAGACTGTATTATTGTAATCTTTTGTATAAATACTCTAGTTTTGGAAGTATCAATGGTTGATTGATTGAGATCAGGATTGTTTTTTGTTTTTTGGAGTATTGTAAGCTTTTTCAAAGCATTGGAGCATCAATAACAATCAAACCATTCACATGATTCTTGTGGCTTAGATACTAGTGATGTTTTTATTCTATTAGTATGTTTCATTGTTATCTTTCATTGTAATCATCTGAATTCCAATTGCAAAGTAGAAAATATGATGAATAGGATTTACTTTTAAGTACCTTATTATGGCTGCATTTACAATCATGATTTTTTCCACTAAAGGCCAAACTAAAGAATTCTCAATTTCTCTTTATTTTTGCTGAATATTTTCATATTTTTGTCATAATCCATTTATAAATTCTAAAATATCCAGTAAATACTCCTATCTTTCCTTGTGCTTACTTTGTGAAAAGTTGATGAAACTATCCAGTTATATTTTGACTCCATTCCCCAATAGACATTAATCAATTGAATATAATCAATTTTCTATAATTCAAAAAAAAACTCAAAACCCAATTACAATCATAACTAGCCTAAAACTTATCCAAACAAAGGTAAATCTTAAAGAGAGATCCCCTTCTAAAACTGGCATGGCTAGATCCGAGTTTCCAAAGTTCATTTGATGTTGGCCTATGTGATTAGTTCTCACAATCTCTAGTAAATTACAAAACGCTAACATAGTGGTGACCATACTTGGACAGAATTGAAATCAATCATAATTTCTTTCGAATTGAATCGTTGTATAAAATATTTCGTAGAGATTGTTATCTTTTTTATTTTTTGTAAAATAAAAAATAATCGTTATATAAAGGTTGGTGTGAGTTACATTTTATAGTGTGTGCTTTAATTTTCAAAGATGGCTTCCAAGAGACCTTATACAAGATCCCATCCTGATTCTAAACCTCCTGAAATAGTGGATGACCCTCAAATGATTAGGTGATCATGTCTAAAGTTTAAAAAATGCTAAAAAATTAAACTGCTCAAAATTGGTTGAAATTTGAACGAATGGAAAGGCCTCATTGTTGCGATTCTGGTGCCATGAACGACATTCAAATCCGACATCGTATCTGAAAGTTATGCAGGTTTGAAGTCTCCAGTAAACTCAAAAAAATCCAGTTGACCAAAGTTGACTTTTGACTTTGGAAATATTAAAAAAAATATTCCAAAGAATATTTCGAGAATATTCCTTGGGATATTCCCTAAAATATTCCATGGAATATTCCATCTAGGTGATTGACACTTCGAGATTTGGTAGCATTATATTGGTTGGTGGTTTGACTTCATTAGAGATGGCCAATCAGAGGCCACCACGTGGCCCAGGGGTCATGGTTAAAAAAATTTGGAGTCTACAGGATTTGAACCGCAAACCTCTCACCGACCAACATAGTGCTCCAACCACCCCGGCTACAATTCATTTCTTAAACCTTAAGCATTACCACATGATTTTAAACTTTGTTAATTATTTGGGCGGAAAAGCTAAAGGGGTTATCCCCTTAGGACTAGCCCCGTTCCATATAACCATGATTTCGACCAGGGGGCTTAACACTGGTGGAATTGCTGACCGTTAGCATTAACCGTTAGCCCGGTTATATGTGATCACGTGGTTTTAAAGTAAATGCGGAGGTTGGGTTAACCATAAAATGTTGCGGTTTGGGCGGAATCGACATGTGAATGTGCCCTTAACAGTAAATGCAAACATTTAATGTTTCCACCATATATGGAGCGGAGTCTGCCATTTTCGGCCTTTAGCCAGTTTTAGCACAGTTAACTGCAGTTAGCCCACATTTAGTGGGGTTTTTGAGTGACATTGTGCAAAAATTTGTTTGGATCATAACTTCCTCAATATTGAACCAATTTGGACGAAATGTTAGTCAATTTTGGCTATTCTGAGCATTCTGGAGAGTTTGGGACAGGTTTCAGAGGGAAGAGAGGTGTGCTTTAGCCACTTTTTCTTCAAGGAAGCTTGAAGAGACACTAGGGCCATCAGGGAAATGGAGTTTTATTGGGATATACTTCACTGTTTGAGGTGAAACAAAAGCCATTTTTAGCTTATTTCTATCTTCTGGAGTCATTTTCACAGCTAGATTTTCCTATTTAGGCATATTTCTCACTGTATAACCAATTTGAGAAAATTAATAGAGCAAGGACATGCCCATTGGGAGCCTTGGACTTGATAGATGTAACCCAGGATGGGTGAACTCCCTCATCATGTTGTTGTGTTATGTTGTGGTGAATTTTATCTGTTGTGTATTTCTGTTTTAATATATTAAACAGTAAACTTAATTAACGTTATCTCACACATAAACTCAGAAACAGTTACCAAAAACACTTTGTTTTAATTGCAAGACATGGAGAACACTTTGCACACTTATTTTAATGCAATGGATACTTTTCATAACATTACAAATACTTCCATGGTAAGATCAGATGGTATTGGAGCTCATGATTTGAGCCTTAGGAGCTAGATTTTTACTCTGCATTTGTTTTGTACAAAGATATAGTTGATTGTTTGCAAGTTTTGATGCTTACAAGGCTTAAACTCGAGAGAGGTGAAGGACACTTGGTTAGTGCAAAAAGTAATCCTCAACCAAGAAGGGCCAGAGAGCCACATCCAAGAGCCATAGAAGCAGCTTCAAGCATGTCTTCCAGAGAAGTAGAAGCTCCTGAAGACATTGATCTCAAAGAAAAGGAACGGGTATTCCAAAAGGCTTTCCTAGACATGACAGAGATGGTAAGGATACTCTACCAAGAAAGGAATGACAGGCTTGTTGGAGAAGGGTCTAAAAACCAGAAACAAGGAGAGGGTTCTTCATGAGGAAATAAAAGTGATGACAAGTCAAAGAAAGAACATGTAGGTAATGGTGATCCACCATCCTCATCTTCATCCTCTTCCTCTACATCGTCATCCTCTACTTCGGTGAATCAATCTCACAAGTCTAAAACCACTGGTAAAAGTCTATTTTTAAATCTTGATGTTAAATTTGAGTTGCCTATGTTTAATGGTGAGGTCAGTGCAGAGAAACTTGACAACTGGATAAGACAGTTGGAAGTTTACTTGAGGATACAAAACCTTCATGAAGACTACACTGAGATTCAGTTAGCCTCTCTAAGAATGGAAGGAGCAACATTGGTATGGTGGGAAGCCAAGACCAAGGATGAAATTAAAAAACATGGTAAGATCACTTTATCATGGGCTGAATTTATTTCCGCAATTAAGCAGCAATTTTATCTATTAGCTCATTTACAAAAGGCTATCATGAATTGGAAAAGTTTTAGACAACTTAAGGGACAAAGTGTTCAAGATTATACTCAAGATTTTAGATGAAGGGCTTTATTACTTTGAATTGATTTTCATAGCCAAGAGACTTTTCTGAAATATATAGGTGGTTTACATAGTTATCTTATACATACTATCCTTATGTTCAATCCTACTAGTCTAGACGAAGTTTGTGTACAAGCTACGAATTTAGAGGCTAGAGGTAAACAATATTTTGATGGGAATGAGGGTAGTGATTTTAAAGGCAAAGGTAGAAAAATAAATGCAAACTCTAGGAAAGAAAAAGGGAAATTCTTTTGTAAAAACTATTCCAAAACAAGCCATGATGAAGACCATTGCTGGAAACTTCATCCAGAGCTAAAACCAGAAAAATTTAAAACCAAAGACAAGGCCAAAGAAAAGGGAAAAATAGTTGCAATTGTTGAACAAGACTTAGGGTTTGAATCAGGTGATGAAACTAAAAGCATAGCCATGATACTAAAGAACATAAAGGGGAAGGAGATTGTAAAAGAAGCAAATCCTAGTTCTAGCACTTTAAACTGTCACATAGAAGCTCAAAATGGAGAGAGGAGGATAGAGTTGTTTCATGTGAGGATAATCTCAAAACACACAAATATAGACACACTATTTGAGAGTGGGTTTAGTAATCAAATATCAAGAAAATATTTAAACCTTCAATTTCAATATTGTATTCTTCAGATAAAGGTTGCTGGAAATTATTAGAGTTTTTCTCAGAATTGTAGCACAAGCATTAGCTTTAGAACTTTACAAGGACACTATTTAGGCCACCACTATAAAAAAAATATGTCCTACAGGAGGGCTGTAGACACACCTTCAGATCCATTGTAAAATGTCAAACTTGCACAAGGTATACTAGATCTTACTGCTGCAACATGATTTACCTCAGTTTGTAGACAAGATTCTCAAGGACAGGCTTCAATCACAATGTAGATTCACCATTAGTTTCTCTGTCGGAAAAATTAGTTTCTCTATTGTAATACTCAGTTATCTGCTATGTTATCAGTAAGACGAATAATTTGATCCATAATACATATTTTTCATACCCATCAAACATTTCTACTTCTGGTATACAAGGATAGCATAATGGGTATTAAAATGTTTAAAGATGGGTTAACCAGATATTTAGACAATGAATAATGACGGAAGATCCACTTATATCTGTATTTTCCCTGTTTATGGGACCTACCCAATATATGTATCTTGATCTGGAAAAAGTAAAGATAGGAACAGTAATGAAGAAAAACATGTTTGTCCCTGCATTTCATCAGTATATTTTTCAATTTAATAGATCAAATTTATTCTAATCCAATATAATAAAGTATTGAAACATTGCATTGTTCCATTCAATTCCATTATGAAAAACTGGAAAAAGAAGGTAAAATACTTACCATTTGTAGGATTGTGATAGAACTGAAAATAATTTTACTAAAATTATCATCATTGATGATTTTCCTTTGCTTTCCTGTGTAGAAATTTCTCTTGTAAAGAACACCCAGAAAACTTGTTCCAATTTAGAGGTACTGAGACAAATGTATGGTAACTTGTCAATCCACAAAGTATGTTAACATAATTATTTCCATTCCTTATGCTTCTTCTATGATGTTTTGAGATGTCTCCAACATATTCTCGATCATGTGATTGACTTGATGGCTAGGAATATTTTTTTTCTTTCCATATTGTTCTTTGCTAGGAAAGTTTGTACATTTTTTTCCATATAGTCTTGATCATGTGATTGACTTGATGGCTAGGAACTTTTTTTTTTTCCCTTATTGTTCATTTCTGGACAATTTGAGCATTAAAGGCAAGAATATTGATCTCTCTTACTTTTCTTATTCAAGGATACCTCCCTAAGCTAAATCTTCCCTTCTGAATTAGACTCTTCAACTATGTGACTACATGATTTTATTTGTGGTGTGGATGTGGACTTTAAGGGGTGCTTTAGAATAATAGTTTCCTAAATTAGTGGACACTCTCCACTGGACATTAATCTCAATGCTCAGGATTCATGTTCCCCTATAGGATCCAGTCTATTTTTCACATTTTCAAATATTTTTTTTTCAAAATCTAAGTGTCTGACAATTTTGGGATCACTGTGTGTGTAATATAAATGGAATTTTCTTAAAAATAAATGTGGCATAAATTTGTCTTGACCTTGGCATGCAGGAACATCAAGATGCAGGAAATCCAGTCCTAGAAGTTGAATGCAATGGTGTGACCTTCAAAATACCCAAGGATAGTAGAGTCTCAAAAAATTTGAAAGCTGCTGAGGTGTGATATTTTTCATTATTGCAGTTAGTATCAGGTCTGAAAATTCACTGAATTTGTAGATAAGTGAATGTAGCATTGCTCTCAATTTTCGACCTTGAAAGCTACAGGATTCTTGCAATTTTGTGAGTCCATAGTTCTCTCTCGGTGGTAATAACAAATATTTCCATAAACAAAAGCAGATTAAAGTTACAAATAATCCAAAGATGAAGGTCAGTTACATGTTCCAATGATGGAGACATCATTTATGTATCTTTGTTTGTTGAGCAAGTATTAAAGCATATATTAACACGTAAGTATGATGGAAAAATTTGATCAAATCCTTCTCAACAATGGCAAGGACCTTCACATGCAGCTAGTCCCTTCCCATCATTAGCAGATAAGTATGAGACTTTTGACAAAAAAACCAGGGGTGAAACTTCAAAATTATCGAAGACTACCAAGGTAACATACACTTCTGAGTAAATATGTTCAACAATGAATATGCATAAAAATATTTCGGTTGTAATACTCAGTGAAGGTTTCCCCTGATAGAGGATATTACAAGAGGAAGGTTCTCAACTTGGCATTACAAAGTGATTGCATCCATCTAGAATTAAAAGAATTAAAATTTTTTCTTGTCACTGTATTATGAAGTGTTTACATCCATCTAGAATTTGAAAAATCATAAATCTTTCCTTGTCACTTCTTTCCCCAGTTAGGTGGGACAATCTGGAAGTATGAGGTGTTTCTCTTTAGGGCTTCTATTTAGGGCTGAATTTGAAGAATGATAGATCTTTAATTGTTTCTTGCTGCCCCAAATAGATGCAACAACTGAGAAGTATGAAGTGATCCTCTTGAGGGCATGTGGTTAGGTTGATACAAGTACACATTGATTTTTTAGACTAGTGATAAGTAGACTAGTGCTAAGTATTGATGTCTAAGATGAAGATATGAGTTAATTATTAATTTTACTGATCTAAAGTAATAAAATGAGTTGCAGAAAAATGTATAGCTCCATCAATAGGATGGGGCACTTAATAATTGAAATTTTTACTTTCAATCCTATAGAACTATGGACTAAGAAACTATGGTCCTTGCCTCAAAGCCCTAACAAACTAATACACACAGCTAATCTATAATAGCTGCATGAAAACCACTCTTAAAGTGACTGAATTTAAACTTTTCATCTTTGATATAGTCCATATATTTCACAAGCAACATAAATGTATCCTCATATTTTTCTACAGAAATGGATCCCTGCTTTAAGATATGGAATTCATTAACATTAATTGATGCTGAGGGTCATGCATTAACAATATATAATAGCTTATGATGATCCCTCTATAGTGATGCACTATCTATCAAACACTTTTATATCATTAGAGAAGTTGTGTAGACTGAACTACCTTTCTAAACGAGGAGATTAGTTTTGGTTGAATAACCTGTAATATGGCCATCAATGGCAGAAGGATTTCACGTTTTTTAATTCATGGAAGGCATACGATGACTTACGTTCATGTATTTTATTAGAATATGTAGATGATGGTCTGGTAGTTTGTTTCATACCTCTAAATCCTGCATACTAGCTTATTGTTGGCACTTTGCAGCATTAAGCTTTCTAGGTCTGTGAGCATCCTTTGATGTGCTCTCAATCGCTCTTGTATTATTTAATTTTAGTGTTGAGTATTGCCTCTCTCCTTCTAGGATGTACCATTTCTTAGCCATGACTTATATTTTTCACTTTTATTTCATTTTCTTTTGTCACTTTAGGAGTTGCCTTGGCACTCACACATCATTTTCAACTTGGGACCTCCTTGAAAGGGGTAGGCTATCATTATCTATGATACAGTATTTGGCCTTAGACGAGGCTGATCACATGCTTGACATGGGTTTTGAACCCCAAATTTGTAAAATTGTCCAAGACCATGCTCTTCAGTGCTACTTTTTCGAAGGAGATACTGGTAATGTTGAGAATTATTATCCAGTGGTTTGACGAAATCAATTAAACTGGTGTTTTGATTTGTCATGCATATATAGTATATACTATTTCGACATATGGTAATCCACCATTTGCTATGATAGATATTGAGATATTATAGAGTATGCTGTGGTATTCCAACTCAACCTATTTGCACTTTGTTAGATCCCCCTTCATCAATCCTATGGTTGAATCATATATTTTATTTGTCCTCATATGTGATAAAAAATCTTACTGGATTCATCTGGGAATTTCTGAACATCACAATCTATTTTCCTGTAGATGTTGGCTATGGATTTTCTTTCAAATTACATATTTCTGGCAGTTGGAAGGGTTGGTTCTAGCACAGATCTGATTGTAGAAAGAGTAGAGTTTGTTCCTGATGCTGATAAACATAGCCATTTAATGGATCTTATTCATGCTCAGAAAGCTGAAGGTACTCATGGAAAGGTGAGTGTTGTGAAAATTTTAGCAATTATAGTAATAAAGAGCTTCACTTACATGATCATATTTGCTTTGCTGGAAGTCAGAGCTTTAATTTTAAAATTATTGAAGTTTGAATTTTTTATTTTTTATTTTATTTTATTTTTTATTTTATTTTATTTTATTTTTATTTATTTATTTATTTATTTATTTATTTTTTTCTGTGGGAGCAGTTTAGTCTAAAGAAATACTTACTTTAAATTTAAATTCCCTGCACGTAATAATTGTTACATGCTAGTGTAAATATAGCTAAAGTACTGTATATAAGCACTGCAACATTCTTTGATCTTAGTCTTTGTGGAGACGAAGAGGGGAGCTGATGCATTGGAATATTGGCTATCGTCAAATGGGTTTCCTGCAACAATTATTCATGGAGATAAATATCAATAGGTAGGATGATATTTCATAATTTATATTTTCAAATTCTGTGATTCACACTATATTTAGGAGTTATTCTCATGTTATTTTGAATTCAACTGTGTTATAAATTTTGTTTTATTTTCCTGTTCTCCATGAGGTGGTGATGGTCTGGTAGATTTGGCTCCATGTATAATCTAATTACAATTTTTTTCTTTACTTGCAGTGTCTATAGATTACTACACAACTATATCTAGAATTGGTGTGATGCTTCTGAGGTTTTGAAGCTTGGGCACTTTTTCTTGTCCCAGTAACTGTTTTCCTCCTATCAATACATAGTCTCTAGGCATCCTTTTCTTGTTTTGAAATATTCATCATGAATAGTTACACTTTTTGTTTTGTTTTTTTCTCTGGTTAACATATTTGAGGGAAATCCCCTGGGCATTTCCCATCATTTTGAAGATGCTACCCAGGGTAAACCCCAGAAATTTCAGAGCAGAACGTTAGGTCAAAGACATTACAATAATACTCTTTATATGCTCAATTTTTCACTTACAGAAATAGAAATAGAAATAGAAATAGACCCTGGATGGGTAGGATAACACTCCATCCCACAACTGCTTGTGCTAGACCCAATTGATGGTTACACTTGCCACCTGTTTGATGCATTTGCTTACTAAGTTAATCAATACCAAAACTGATATCATTGCAGGGATGAAACAAACTTACTTGACGTGTACTTTTCTCATTACTTTGTTAAGTTTCTATGTATCTTAATATTTAAAGTATCTATGGTAAAATAGAAGACTCAAATCTAGCAAAGATTTCCTGGTTGGATTCTTGTGATTGCAAACCAGAAAAATTTGAATAGGTAGACCGTGTTACCTTATTCATAATAAAATGGAATTTTCTTATTGATGTTGTTTTCAGAAACACACCTCGAGATCTATAGCTAAACCATATAGCACATATTTCCTTCGATTCAGGTGTCAGGTTTGAGGGGTAACCCTTCCACCAAAATCACCTATCACCTGGGTCTTGTACCTAGCCTCATCTGTTTTTTATATGTGCCATTCAGGTGGAAGAGACATAGCAAGGTTGGAAATGGCAATATTTAACAAACAAATCTCTGCAATTGTTTTTGTTTATTAGAAGAATTCAGTTAGTTGTCTTGTTTATTAGAAGAATTCAGTTAGTTAATTGTGTTTCCAAGGTGACACTTTTTTGGATTACGTAGAAGTCTAACATGAACAGTATCCTTGGTTGTCTTGTTTATTAGAATAATTTAGTGATATTTAGCAGTAGGATGCATTTAACAATAGTCTTCTCATTGTGTCTTTTGCTTGTCATCTAGTTAGTTGTCTTATTTATTAGAAGAATTCAGTTGGTTGAATCATCTAGTTAGTTGTCTTGTTTATTAGAAGAATTCAGTTAGTTGTCTTGTTTATTAGAAGAATTCAGTTAGTTAACTGTGTTTCCAAGGTGACACTTGTTTGGATTATGTAAAAGTCTAACATGAACAATATCCTTGGTTGTCTTGTTTATTAGAAGAATTTAGTGATATTTAGCAGTAGGATGCATTTAACAGCAGTCTTCTCATTATGTCTTTGCTTATTGAGTAAACGTTGAAGCATATATTGATAGACAGAAGTATGATGGGAAAATTTGGTGGAAATATTTTTTTTTGTCGTCGGTATTCTGACGGCTAGGTTTTTTTTAAATAATTTTTTTCCACCACTATAGCAACACTTGGTTTTTTTTTTTTAATTTCTTGGCATCAGTACTATGACATTTTGAAAAGTATTTTTTTTCCTTCGCTATAGCAACACTTAGTTTTTAAAAATTACTTGCCATCGGTAATGCGACATTTTGAAAAATATTTCTTTGTTGTCGCTATAGCGACAAATTTTTTTTTTTTTTTAATCCCTACCATCGGTAATGTGACTTTTCAACCCGTCGCTATAGCGACATGTGGTTATTTTTTTTAAATTTATTTCCGTCGGACGAGTGACGGTTATGGAACGTTGGTAGAGCGACAGTTATGGAACGTCGGTAGAGAGACATTTTGAAACATCGATAGAGCGACGGTTATAGAACGTAGGTAGAGCGACACTTTTGCTAACATCACTCTTCTGACACATTGCTAGCGTCGCAATAGCGACGATCTGGCTAACGTCACAGAACATCAGTAGAGCGACGCTTTTGCTAACGTTGCAATAGCGACACATTGCTAACGTCACAATAGCGATGGTTTGGCTAATGTCGGAAGAGCGATGACTGTCTGGAAACGTCGGAAAATGTGTCACTCTTCCGACACTTTATTGAAGTGTCAAAATTGCGACTCTAAGGCAAACCACGTTTTGCCCCGCCTCAAAGTGTCACTCTTGGGACACCTATGTGTTGCAAGAGAGACATTTTGGCCATCAAAAATTGGGCCAAATGTGCTAGTGAAGCTGTCAAAAATATTGAAACCCCCATGGATGTAATCCCTATTGCTATTGTCCCCATCACTATTGCTTCCATCACAGGTACAACAGAAGGAGCTTAGCAGCTTACTGAAGCTGTTCAGAACTTATCCATTCATACATAAGAGATTAAGAAATTGTAGGATCAGTTAAAAACACTACAACATCTGAAAGCTATTGAAGAGAGTGCACATGTAGTAGAGCTACAGAGAGCAAGAGGAAAAATTGAAAAATTGCAGAAGGAAGTCAAATATTCTTACCTTGGAAACACACTGGGGTTAGTCAAAGAGAATATATGGGGAGTGTTAGTGTCAGCCTTTGCAACCTTCCCCCAGTGATCAAACATGCTCTTACAAGGTGATTTTAAGGTGTCAAGGTCAAATTTTGTCATTTTAGTGAGTCTTCAAGCAAAATTTGGTCACTAGGAATTAGGTCTAGGGTTTGCTTTTACTCCTGTCAAAGTTGTCCAAATGTCGGTCCATGTCAACATTCAGCTGAGTGTACCATCATTCAGAGGGTTTTCATCATCATGTCAGGTTCCAATGGGTCATTTTACACCTTGTTCATACTTCAGTTGTGCCTTGGTAAGGTTCATTTCCCTCTCCTAGGGTTTTGAAGGTAATTTCTCTTGGATGGTCAACTCATCATCAAAACTTGTATCCTTATGTTCATACACCTTCCCCTATCCCTAATTTACCTTATTAAACACTTCCCATCACTGAGATCCCCCAAATTCCTCATTTTTTCACAAACCCTAGTTTCTTGCTACAGCTTGGAAATTTTCTAGGCTAGGCTTGTGTTTTTCCATTTTGGACCCCTTCCCCTCACTCAATCTCTGAAATTCCACTTTCCCCTGCTTCGTAACATCCCTCCCTACCTCCAAAATTTTTCTCAAGAATTTTTAAGCCCCTTATCCCCTTCATTTTGATTCATTTCGACAAATCCCTTGTTCCACACATCGGGATAGGTTTCACTCAAATGATGTTTCTGAGCAATAAAAGATGAATTTTGGACAAATAAGAGCGGTTTTTGTCCAAAATAGGCCAAGTAAGAAAAACCTCCTTCACGTTTTACACAGGTGTCATGGTTTTAGAGAAATGTCAAAAATATTGTTGCCTCAGGAGAATTGAATGCACCTCTGAAGTGACCTTGGGAAAATCAAGATTTATCCTAGCTTCGTTGGCCAAATGACTTTCTTGATGAGTCAAATGATAACTAGACACAAATCGCTTTCCCATTAGCTATCATGAGCTCAATTTTTAGTTGAGGAAGACCTTCAAAAGTTGACTGCAACAGCACTTTGCCTTGAGGCAGCCTCATTCTGCTCATTTTGACCAGTCTTGAGAGATTTGATTTTTGACAGGGTAAATGAACTCCAAATTGAAAAATTCCACTTTGGTTGGAAATTAGACTCAAAGATATTTCCAAAGAGCTATCACACGCCAAATTTTGACATCGGGAAAGCCTCCAAAAGCCTCCTGCAAAATGGCGAGGCGCATTGGGTTTGTGCGCGGTGCATTGGGCTGGTGCGCGGCACATTGGGCCAGAACATAAGATTTTTGCCATTTCTTTCACCCATAAAATTTTTCTCAGTCTCTCCTTGTTCAAGTCAGTCAAAGACACTTCCTAATTTCTCTTAAAAATTGTTTAGTGTTGGTATGAAATTTTAAATGTGAAAAACTCAAAATCCTACTCTCAGGTTTTAAGAATGCTCCTAGGGTTTTAAATTTGGTTTGGTGTCAATCATTGATACTTACCCCATCTATTAACACTGCTCATTTTA
This sequence comes from Pinus albicaulis, assembly GCA_034641835.2. NCBI lineage: Eukaryota > Viridiplantae > Streptophyta > Pinopsida > Pinales > Pinaceae > Pinus > Pinus albicaulis. The sequence goes on along the minus strand of CM076569.1, from coordinate 66,734,506 downwards.
TCATTACCACAGTTTATTTCCATATTCCCTTACATCCTAAACCATCTATATCCCTTTTTCCCATTTTCCCTATCCCTAAACCCTATTATTTCCTACCATTTTCCCTCTCCCATATCATTTGTAGCAAATTCCCATTACTCATATCCCTAAATCCTTTCACTCCCTTTTCTTATCCCTTTCCCTATAATTTAAAAAAAATCTCCAAATCCCATATCCCAAACATGTCAAGTGATTGTCCCATATTTTAAATCCACTTGACAGAAACTCCACTTTTCCCCACTGTTCCATATTCCTCACAGTCCCTCATTTCCCTTTGGCACATTTGACACTTGGAGACGAAGACACCGAGTCCTAATTTCTCATTTTCAACAAATCAAACATACACTTTTCATACACATTGCAACACCATGACGGACACCGACACATCCTATGAACAAGACAGTGATTCTGCCACTGAACTGCATGCACCAGGAGGACACTGAAACGGTGAAAAAGGCCTGATCCACTCCAAATCTTGGCCGAAGCTTCTTTGGCTGAGCATGGAACATGATGGGGGACCTTCACTCCAAGTTTTAGCAAATTTGGAGTAAATTTTGTCATTTTTGAAATTTTGGTTGCAAAACAGGTTTTTCTACCCGACGCGTCGCGCCACTCGACGCGCGCTTACGTTTGAGAGATATTCTTGAGGAAAAATTTACATTTTTGGATTTTTTATGGTAAATTATGCATTCTCAGGAATGGATGAGAGATTTCATCAAGTTCTGGGTGGTCTTAAAGGTAAAAAAACACTCCAAAAATGGCCTTTCTGCCACTTTTTGCACCAGCAGGAACCAGTCTTGGGAGATTGCAGTTTTGGAGGGGAAAATGAACTCCAAATTGAAACATTCCACTTGGCTTGGATAGTAGACAGATAGGGCTTTCCAACGAGCTATCATGAGCTCAATTTGGACTTCAGGAAGTGCCCCAAAAACAGGCTCAAAGTGGCGCGGTGCATTGAGTTTTCTGGCGCGGCACATAGAGGATTTTGGTCCAATTTTTACTTTTCAGCTCAGAAATTCGGCCAGTTTGACTAGTTTCACTTTGTGATGTAATTATTGATCTATATTGATGTAATTTTATGGATATGATGTAAATTTAGCTCATTTTTACTTGTTCTAGAGGATTCATTCACTAAAGGGTGAAAATTAAGTGAATGGATCAGTTTCCTAGCATATAGAGGCAAGTTGTTTGGCTCCCTAGATTTCAGTTCCATGTTTAGAATTGGTTGAAACAGCTCCTAGAAGGATGAGCTCGACCCCTAGAGGCATGGGAAGGGGTTAGGCTTGTCTATATCATGTATTTCTTCAATCATTTTCAGAGGTTGGACTCTTGGGAATAGTTTGGCACTTCATTGTACATACACTTCTGCATTTTTGGCAAAGGAAAGACCAGGGTTTTGCAGCACTTGTTGGGATCCTTCTGGCTCTGAGTTTTGATGATATTTTTCTCCATGTATCTATAAGTTTCATTAATTTTTATGTATGCTATTTCCCTTCTCTTTGCTTCCGAAATTAAACAAATGAGTAACTAAGGTAGAATTCATTAGTTTGCTGGTGCTCTACCCTAAACTTTTGTTTAGTTTTATATGTTTTCATCAGTTTGAAGAGGATCCTTGCACCCTCTTTCCCTCTTCATCTCCTCAGCAGTATTTTCCATCCATTCATTGAATCTAAGACATCAAAGCCATTGCCTTCCCTGCCTCAACTTAAACTCTGCAAGAATTTGGCCTCATCCCCAAGCCCAAAATTGCCTTTCCCTTTTTCCAACAAAAAACCCTAAAAATCAAAATCAAACTCCTTGATTCATATACCTAGCCTAAAATTATCACTCATTTCAGTCATCTCAAGGCTTATTGATTAATTTCTGCTGAGATTGACCCGGAGAGAGCCCTCTCCTGTTCTGGTAGGGCTAGCTACTAGACTGAGCGTGGTTTGGTGTTACCCTGAATCTCGCCTTTCTTCAGCCTAAGGTGGATTTGGGCTATAACATAGTGGCGACCATACTGGGGAAAAAATTGTTTGCTTGTTGGTGTTAATTTTTTTATAAGCTACAGACGGAGCCTGAAGTTATGCCAGGTAGCCTTCGAAACGCTTTTGCTTTGCATTAGCGGAAGTAGATAAACGCTGCTTCAGTCAATCTCTGGTCTAGCTTGTGAATGTGACACTTGACTTGTAAATTGCTCCAGTACCTGTATCAAGTTCAGATCTGATGGTTGATGGTGGACAACGATCAGACATAAGAAGGCTGAAATCTTTCACCTGGTGACTCCAACTCAATGTAGAGACTCCACTGGAGGACTAACTCTTTCTCTAAGAAAATGGAAGGATCTTACACAAAGTTCAGGTATCCAAAGTGGAATGGTATTCAAGATCTAGTCTGCTTTCTTGTAAATTACTTCTTCGTTGTTCTTGAAGTTGTCCTAAAAGTTTTTTAGAATTTATTGTATGATAAAAGTGATCAAAATCTTCACTCGACCTATTCAAAAAGTGTAAATGTTGAGTTTCCCTTTGATCCTGGTCTCCTTACTTTTCCCACATCTTATGATGACTCTTTTGAGAGTGATGAGCCTGAAAACAAGACTCATCCCATAACTCTTGCATATACTCCTACACCTTTTACAGTCCCAGATAGGTATAAACCTCTTGTTTTACCTTCTGTTCTTCATGCTTTTCCTAAAAATTATGACCTATATCTACCAAGATTTGACGCTGAATGTAAAAATGTCAACGCTGAGAAACATGTGCAGAATGTTGAGACTTTTCTAGACCTTTTTTAAGTTGATGATGAAGATGTTAGTATTAGGCTTTTTACTCTTTCTTTTCAAGGCCAAGTCAAGAGTTGGTTTAAAGCCCTGCCTGATGCGAGCATCTCAGATTTCCAGCAATTCGCCAAAGTTTTCCTCGACAGGTGGGTGGTCGGACAGAACCTTTTCTTGATTATAGAAGAGTATAACCAGCTGAAAGGACTGCCAGGGGAGACAGTACAACAGTTTTCTTCCAGATTTAACCAAGTATATTTTTCGATGGCAGCTGATATAAGACCTTCTCCTAGATCTGCTCTCTTGCACTACCCGGGTGCCTTTGATCCGGAGATGGAGTTTCAGTTGAGACAAAGGAATCTTTCAACACTTCATGAGATGTAGAACAGTGCAGTAAATGTAGAGGCTCATTTGCTGATCCGAAGGGCAAGGTTGAAGGAAGAAGAGATGAGAAACATAGATCCAGAGAAATCGACATCTCTAGAGGTAAATCTTGACATGTTGGTAGGTGCAGTAGAAGAGATGATGCAAAAGAACACCACAAGGAATGAATATAATGTTGAAGCCCATGGCTCACTGATTGAAGAAGAACAATTTGCTGATCCAAAAAATTATGTTTCTTATCCCAGTTGTCATAGTGATTGTTTTATAGATCATCTTGAAGAAGAGAGAGCTATTGATATGACATGTATGCTTGATGATGTGTTTTATATTGATGATTTGCCTCAGTTTTATCAGTATGATGATGATTATGTTCTCCAAATAGAAGCTAATCTTGCAGACAAATCAGCAGCTAGTTTGTGCGAGGAGGAAGTTCACTTTCAACAGCTCGAGTACAGTGATCAACCGATGCATATCAGCTATGACAATGATGAGGAAAGTGCAGCAAATTTTGAAGGAAGTGAAGGATCTTTTCCTTTTTGTTTTGATTCGTTTCAGTTCATCAGAGAAAACTTTCATACAATCAGAAATCAAATGTCAACAAGTCTTGATTTGGACCATCTTGAGGGCAATAAAAACCTTGTTCAAGACTTCTCATATTTAGATTTTCAGCCCTCGAAAGCCATTGATTTTCAAGTTGCAGATGAAGCCATGGAAGCTGGCACATATGATCAAATGATACAAGATGATTCTGTACCTTTCTGTTTTGAATCATTCCAGTTGTTGAGGGGTAAATTGTATGGTAAATCTTCAAATGAGCAGCCCATAGGAAATCAACAATCTCTCAGTTTTAATGTGGAGGATGAGACAGATAGCGAAACTCTTGAGCAAGTTGTTAATGAGAAATATTCCCCTGAAATGACTGATGAAATCATTTGGATACAAAACTCTCCCTAGCTCCAGATTTGCAGCCACCAAACGCAATGGAAGGTCAGATTACAGATGAAGGCGTGGAAGTTGAAATACATGATTTAATGATGCAAGAGAATTCTATACCCTTTTGTTTCGAAGAATTTCAGTTTTTAAAGCAGAATCTTCGTAATATCTCTCAAGAAAAATATGAACAGTCAGTAGGATGTCATACAGTTTCAATGGATACATCACAACAGTATTCTCAAGTTTTTTATGATCCTATTGCTCGTGTGTTGGATGATGTTTGCTGTAAAAATTCTTCTTCATTGGCTAACCTTGTGACAGAAAAGAATGTTGATAATAATATTATTCAAAAGTCGCCTTCATTGTCTTGTTTAATAGAGTTTTCATTACAAAGCTCATTTCAAGGTTTGCAGTCATGTGAGGAGATTGATAAAGGAGACTTTTGTTCTATTTGGAATCGGCACCAGAGTTTGGTTATTCACGAAATTCAGGATCCTTTTGACAGCTTGCTGCAGTCACCAAAGAAAGCCAGCACAAATGTGAGGAAAATCTTAATTTCCAGCTATGAAGATCACTTGGACCAGAGCAGTAATCTGTTAATGGAAATCAATAGCTATGTTTATGAAGATCCTTTTGCAGTATTCTTGAAGTCATCCAGTCAATTCATACTTTGCAAGTTTATCAGCAGTCCACTTGATTCCAAGTTTCCATGGGAGTTGCCTTTCGATTCTTCTCTTTTCCTGTGTATCAGAAAGAATTTGGGAAGAAATCAAATAGCAGCCGGGATGCTTACATGGTTGCATTGGTTGTTCCATTTCACTTGATCGGGTGGTGAAAAGAACAATTAGAGTAGGTTGTATTGAATAAGCTCTACTTTGAGAATCTTTTCCAGTTTGTCAGTTGTGTTTAAGTATTGAGTCAGTTTTTAGTTAAGTAAGAGTCAATTTGTGTCATCAATTCATCAGTTTTCAGTCATGCATTTCAGCTTGAGTTTTTGATTCCATTGCCCAATGGATGAAGGCACTGTCTGCTTTCCAAAGATCTGTAGTTCTTGGCACCTCCAAGGAGCTACCATCCCCATTGGAGCCAATGTTAGTGTCAGCCTTTACAGCCTTCCCCCAGTGATCAAACATGCTCTTACAAGGTGATTTTAAGGTTTCAAGGTCAAATTTTGTCATTTTAGTGAGTCTTCAAGCAAAATTTGGTCACTAGGCATTAGGTCTAGGGTTTGCTTTTACTCCTGTCAAAATTGTCCAAATGTCGGTCCATGTCAGCATTCAGCTGAGTGTACCATCATTCATAGGGTTTTCATCATCATGTCAGGTTCCAATGGGTCATTTTACACCTTGTTCATGCTTCAGTTGTGCCTTGGTAAGGTTCATTTCCCTCTCCTAGGGTTTTGAAGGTAATTTCTCTTGGATGGTCAACTCATCATCAAAACTTGTATCCTGATGTTCATACACCTTCCCCTATCCTTAATTTACCTTATTAAACACTTCTCATCACTAATATCCCCCAAATTCCTCATTTTTGCACAAACCCTAGTTTCTTGCTACAACTTGGAAATTTTCTAGGCTAGGCCTGTGTTTCTCCCTTTTGGACCCCTTCCCCTCACTCAATCTCTGAAATTCCACTTTCCCCTGCTTCCTAACATCCCTCCCTACCTCCCGAATTTTTCTCAAGAATTTTGAAGCCCCTTATCCCCTTCATTTTGATTCATTTCGACAAATCCCTTGTTCCACACATCGGGATAGGTTTCACTAAAATGATGTTTCTGAGCAATAAAAGATGTATTTTGGAAAACGGAGAGAGGTTTTTGTCCAAAATAGGCCAAGTAAGAACAACCTCCTTAAATATTTACACAGGTGTCATGGTTTTAGAGAAATTTCAAAAATATCGTTGCCTCAGGAGAATTGAATGCACCTCTGAAGTGACCTTGGGAAAATCAAGATTTATCCTAGCTTGGTTAGCCAAATGACTTGCCGGATGAGTCAAATGATAACTAGACACAGATATATTTCAAATGAGCTATCATGAGCTCAATTTGGAGTTGAGGAAGACCTTCAAAAGTTGACTGCAACAGCACTCTGCCTTGAGGCAGCCTCATTCTGCTCATTTTGACCAGTCTTGGGAGATTTGATTTTTGGTAGGGTAAATGAACTCCAAATTGACAACTTCCACTTCGGTTGGAAATTAAACTCAAATATATTTCCAACGAGCTATCACACGCCCAATTTTGACATTGGGAAGGCCTCCAAAAGCCTCCTTCAAAATGGCGCGACGCATAGAAAAGTGGGCGTGGCGCATTGGGTTTGTGTGCGGCGCATTGGGCTGGTGCGCGGCGCATTGGGCCAGAACACAAGATTTTTGCCATTTATTTCACCCATAAAATTTTTCTCAGTATCGCCTTGTTCAATTGAGTCAAAGCCACTTCCTCATTTCTCTTAACAAGTGTTTGGTGTTGGTATGAAATTTTAAATGCGAAAAACTCAAAATCCTACTCTCATGTTTTAAGAATGCTCCTAGGGTTTTAAATTTGGTTTCGTGTCAATCATTGCTACTTACCCCATATATTACCACTGCTCATTTTATCATTACCACAGTTTATTTCCCTATTCCCTTACATCCTAAACCATCTATATCCCTTGTTCCCATTTTCCCTATCCCTAAACCCTATTATTTCTTACCATTTTCCCTCTCCCATATCATTTGTAGCAAATTCCCATTACTCCTATCCCTAAATCCTTTCACTCCCTTTTCTTATCCCTTTCCCTATAATTTAAAAAAAATCTCCAAATCCCATATCCCAAACATTTCAAGTGATTGTCCCATATTTTAAATCCACTTGACAGAAACTCCACTTTTCCCCACTGTTCCATATTCCTCACAGTCCCTCATTTCCCTTTGGCACATTTGACACTTGGAGACAAAGACACCGAGTCCTAATTTCTCATTTTCAACAAATCAAACATACACTTTTCATACACATTGCTACACCATGACGGACACCGACACATCCTATGAACAAGACAGTGATTCCGCCACTCAACTGCATGCACCAGGAGGACACTGAAACGGTGAAAAAAGCCTGATCCACTCCAAATCTTGGCCGAAGCTTCTTTGGCTGAGCATGGAACATGATGGGGGACCTTCACTCCAATTTTTAGCAAATTTGGAGTAAATTTTGTCATTTTTGAAATTTTGGTTGCAAAACAGGTTTTTCTGCCCGACGCATCGCGCCACTCGACGTGCGCTTACGTTTGAGAGATCTTCTGGAGGAAAAATTTACATTTTTGGATTTTTTATGGTAAATTATGCATGCTCAGGAATGACTGAGAGATTTCATCAAGTTCTGGGTGGTCTTAAAGGTCAAAAACACTCCAAAAATGGGCTTTCTGCCACTTTTTGCACCAACAGGAACCAGTCTTGGGCGATTGCAGTTGTGGAGGGGCAAATGAACTCCAAATTGAAAAATTCCACTTGGGTTGGATAGTATACAGACAGAGATTTCCAAAGAGCTATCATGAGCTCAATTTGGACTTTAGGAAGTGCCCCAAAAATAGGCTCAAAGTGGTGCGGCGCATTGAGTTTTCTGGCGCGACGCAAAGAGGATTTTGGTCCAATTTTTACTTTTCAGCTCAGAAATTCGGCGAGTTTGACTAGTTTGACTTTGTGATGTAATTATTGATCTATATTGATGTAATTTTATGGCTATCATGTAAATTTGGCTCATTTTTACTTGTTCTAGAGGATTCATTCACCAAAGGGTGAAAATTAAGTGAATGGATCAGTTTCCTAGCATATAGAGGCAAGTTGTTTGGCTGCCTAGATTTCAGTTCCATGTTTAGAATTGGTTGAAACAGCTCCTAGAAGGATTAGCTCGACCCCTAGAGGCATGGGAAGGGGTTAGGCTTGTCTATATCATGTAGTTCTTCAATCATTTTCAGAGGTTGGACTCTTGGGAATAGTTTGGCACTTCATTGTACATACACTTCTGCATTTTTGGCAAAGGAAAGACCAGGGTTTTGCAGCACGTGTTGGGATCCTTGTGGCTCTGAGTTTTGATGATGTTTTTCTCCATGTATCTGTAAGTTTCATTAATGTTTATGTATGCTATTTCCCTTCTCTTTTCTTCCGAAATTAAAAAAATGAGTAACTAAGGTAGAATTCATTAGTTTGCTGGTGCTCTGCCCTAAACTTTTGTTTAGTTTTATATGTTTTCGTTAGTTTGAAGAGGATCCTTGCACCCTCTTTCCCTCTTCAGTTCCTTAGCAGTATTTTCCATCCATTCATTGAATCTAAGACATCAAAGCCATTGCCTTCCCTGCCCCAACTTGAACTCTGCAAGAATTTGGCCTCATCCCCAAGCCCAAAATTGCCTTTCCCTTTTTCCAACAAAAAACCCTAAAAATCAAAATCAAACTCCTTGATTCATATACCTAGCCTAAAATTAGCACTCATTTCAGTCATCTCAAGGCCTATTGATTATTTTTCGCTGAGATTGACCCGGAGATATCCCTCTCCTGTTCTGGTAGGGCTAGCTACCAGACTGAGCGTGGTTTGGTGTTACCCTGAATCTCGCCTTTCTTCAGCCTAAGGTGGATTTGGGCTATAACAGGGAGTATTTATTGAATATTTGAAAGAATTCTGGCCTAGCATCAAGATTATTTTTTATCAGAAAGATTTACTGGAGAAGGCTCAAGCAACTATTGTAACTATTACAGAACAGCTTAAGGACAAGCCTGCTATAGCTACTAAGATAATTAAATTTCTGAATTCTCAGGGCAATGGTGAACTTGAAGATTTGGGTATAGATGATAGGACGGGAACCATTCTAGAAGTAAAGAATATTCTTACAAAGAATAACCTGACTTTTCAGTTGAAAGAAAAATGCAGCAGTGTCAATATCATAGTTCAACGTTTTTTCAGTAGGGTATAACCCTTGACCAGCAAGGGTTTTACCTTAATATTATTGATAAATAAAAATTTAATTCCCCTTGAAGACTACATCTGCAAACTCAAAGATGTTGCTACTAATACAGCCAAAGTTTCAAATATTCAGGGTACAACAACAACAAGGTTTGTGCAAAACGCACTCCAGGACACATTCTTTATCCTGCATGAAATAAAACATACATTTTTAGTAAAACCTACTTTTACCAAATATACAGAAATGGATGAATTCTATCGCAGGGTAATAAAAATATCTATCCCGAATGAATAACGTTGGGAATAATTGACTGATTTACTAGATTAAAAGAGTAAATATGATACATAAGAGCATATGTCAGTTCATCTACCAGCACAATAGTAAAATGTGGTCCACGTCCTAACTGTTCCCACTACATTACCACCTACTTTGCACAGCGCATTCCACCGAGGCTATAATTTGGTAAAATTTAGAGTTTTAAATTAAAGTTTAAGTCTAAAAATACCAAGTCTGTTAGAGATTGTATTATTTTAATATTTTGTACAATTACTCCAATTTTTGAAGTATCAATGGTCGATTGATTGAGATCAGGATTTTTTTTTTTTTTTTTTGGAGTACTGTAAGATTTTTCAAAGCACTAGAGTATCAATAATAATCAGACCATTCACAATATTCTTGTGGCTTAAATACTAGTGATTTTTTTCTTATATTAGTATGTTTCATTGTTATCTTTCATTATAATCATATGAATTCCAATTTCAAAGCAGAAAGCGTGATGAATAGGATTTACTTTTGAGTACCTTATTTTGGCTGCATTTACAATCATAATGTTTTCCACTTAAGGAAAAACTAAAGAATTCTTAATTTCTCTTTAGTTCTACTGAATATTTTTCATATTTCTTTCATAATCCATTTATAAATTCTAAAAGATCTAGTAAATACTCCTAGCTTACCCTATGTTTACTCTGTGAAAATTTGATGCAACTATCCAATTATATTTTGACTCCATTACCCAATAGACATTAATCAATTGAATATAATAAATTTTCCAAAATCCAAAAAAAAACTCAAAACCAAAGTACAATCATAACTAGCCTAAAACTTGTCCAAACAAAGTTAAACCTTAAAGAGAGAGCCTTCTCTAAAACTGGCATGGCTAGATCCCAGTTTCCAAAGTTGGTTTAATGTTGACCTATGTGATTATTTCTCACAATCTCTAGTAAATTACAGAATGCTAACATGTTCCACTAAGGACTTCATTATCCTTAGGGGGTTGTTCTTTTCCCTATTCTTTCTTCTGCTACTTCCGACTCTTCTATTTACTATTATTTCTGTGAGATAGGTTGGGATACCTCTAGAATATTTAGAGGAATACCTTCCAACCTTCTATTCCTGTATTGCTTGAACTTTTCTATTTGTTGAGGATGAAGGCATGATGCTACCAATATCTCCATTGTTGAATAAGTATCAAGTAACTCAAACAAATCATAAAAATCATCATGTTCATGGGAAAATGGCTTGATTCTCACTTGAGTTGTGAGATTGAATGTACCTTGGTCTGGGTCATATTTCCTGTGAGAAATTGTACATAATTTCAAACATTGGATTTGATTAATTTCTAACCCGGCATGTTTGAAATTGTCTAATGCATAGACACCACAGTAAATAGGAAAGGAAGGCCATGAAGCTTTCTTTTCTTCTTTCAAAACTTTGGCCAATCCATGACCCACTTTCTGATAAGAAATTTATATTGCGAGAAGTTTGTCTGGAACATATAATGGTAGGAAATGTGGTCGGGCTAAGCTTCCAAAAACTCTAACATAAGTGAATAACTCTTCCCCAAACCATTTTCCAATGGATGTGAAGTCTGATTGAGCTTATTTGGACAGTCTAGGGGCCTTTTCATCAAACACAGCTTGAAAGAATGGGAGCATAACTTTGTGGAAAATCTTGTAGAAATCGGTTTCATATTTAGATTCCCATAAAATACTATGATAAATATGAATGGGAGTGGGGTATTGGATAGTCCATTTCCAACCCATGGTTGGAAAATCTGATGTAAAACACACTGCATTCATAATTTAGGCACTCATATAGAATGGGGGAAGGATCTTAGATGAAACAGAATGATTTTTCATGTACTCAAGGATTTGGGTAGAAATATTATTTGAAAAAATGGTTCCCTAGTCCACGATGTAGGATTCTGTGACGACATCCATAAGGGGAACCCATTCAACGGAGAATTTAATGGTATTGGGTTTTCCAAAAAGTATATACATCATAACAGAAATATAATAGTAGGGACTAGCATGCGAAGTAGTGGAATACATACCCTTATCATCGTGTTTATGATTGTTCGGGTTACTCCTCCATTGCTTTATGGGATCCAACTGCAACTTATTTTCCTTTGCGAATTGTGCTAGGAAATTTGTATAATACACCTTATGGGGGTTAGGAATGTTGTAAATTTTATTCAAATCTTCTGCTCTGAATGACCCTATCATTGTGCCTCTCCTTGTTAGGAAGGTTCTATCTCCAACGTTGAGGGTTTCAATAATCCATTTCACCATATTTGTATATGGTGGATGTAGAAATTATATACAAGATGCATGTATATATCAAGATTCTCCTGATCTAACAATATTTATCTTCTTGCTAAATACATAATGCTTCCACTGTTAATCTTTTGCGGAAATTAAAATCAATTGCAAACACATGAAGAAATAAAAACAATCACACATAACACAGTTGTTTAACGGGAAAGCCTGAAGCTGAAAACCCAAACTATAATATATTATGTATCATGGATATCATGTAATAATCTCATACAAAGCTTATTACATCAAGCTCTCAGTACAATCAATCGTCACACACTAATAAGAAGAAATCTGCAAATCCATGCACCGATTTCTTGCCACCTGCTAGTCTGCCTCCACTGTGCAATCCCTACTGAAGAATAGCTCTGAATGAATTCGAATTACACTTTCCTTGACTATGCAATCCTCATTGGAAACTCCAATGTGTGTGTGGTGCAATAAATGCATCACTATAGTCACAACAAATAGTCCATCTTGCCCTTTCACCTATCTCTCCACTAGGTCTCCACTGGAACTGACATGCACTGTAGTTAACTGTTGTATTCTTCAGTTGATTAATGAGCTATTATTTGTGAATTCATTAGCTAATTAATTCACTCCACTCTCACTAGTGTATCATTCAGTTAGACTAGATACAACTAGCTCAACTGAGTTTAACTCCATTAACTGAGTTAAACTGAATAACAACTCCATGAACTACTCTTCCAACTCTGTCATAACTTTTCCACTTCAGTTCTAGTTGAGTCCTCCATGCATGAACCACCAGTAAACCCTAAGAATTGCGTAATTCCTTCAGCCCACTAATTTTCCAAATTTGTACACTGAAATTAAGTGCTCCAAGAGAATAAGTTGTTGTTTATTGTCGGATTATTATTAAGAGCTAATAATAATCGAAACTTCTATTTTTAGATCAACGATCTATAAATAGACTTTGCCCAATATTCTAAAAATATAATTTCATCTATTTTTCCAACTTGACCAACCATCCACAAATAGCATCCTGCAACTTCTGAAATGTGATCACCATGTCTAAAAATAGACATAGTCTAAAAATAGACTTGTGCCAAAAATAGCCTGCAGGCCCACTTAGTGAAGGTGACTCTTTTCACTAAGCTCATCATCTTGTTGAATCTCAACACTCCCTCTCAAAAAGATAGCGATTATCCTTCACCCTAATCCTGCCTCCATGGTATTCGAATTTTCTCCTGGTGAGCGCCTTCATCAGAATATCTACATCCTGATCTTCCGTATGAATGTACTAAAGCAACATGATCTTCCGCTGCACACAATCTCTGATATCATGGTACCGGATATTAATATGTTTAGATATATCATGAAACACAAGATTAATTGAGAGTTTATTGCGACTCTGATTATCACAATGTATCAATGTAGGATCTAAATGTGAACCGAACAAAACAACCAGGATCTTCCTCATCCAGATATCCTCACATGTAGCTTGACTTGCTGCCATGTATTCTGCTTCGGCTGAACTGAGTGCCACGGATATTTGTTTCCTGTTGTACCAAGAAACTGTCATAGATCCGATACTGAAAATCCCTCTGATGTTCTCTTTCTGTCTGTTGGGCTACTTGCCCAATCTGCATCCGTGAAGCCATGCAACTTCACCTCATCCATCTTTCTGTACCATAAACCATACTCAGATGTGCCCCTAAGATATCTCAGGACATGCTTTCCTACCTTCCAAAAGAGCTTGGTAGGCTTAACCATCGCTTGTGAAAGCTGGTTCATTGCATAGCATATGTCCGGTCTTGTATTAACTAAATACATGAGCGAACCCATCAATTGTCGATAAACAATGGCATCCACTACCTCTGCCGATGTAGCATCCTCTTTCCTCAAATTTCCTGGAAGAGGAGTGTCGATAGGCTTGCAGCCTTGCATTTGAAACTTCTCCAGTATCTCCAGGGCATACTTTCCTTGAGACACAAACAGTTCACCTTCCCACTGACATATTTCCAATCCAAGGAAATAATGAAGGAGGCCCAAATCCTTCATCTCAAACTCCTTTGCAAGATCTGCCTTGCATGATTGTATCAACTGCTCATCACCTATTAGTATTAAATCATCAACATAAAGAACAATGATTAAAATCTTACCCTCCACCACAATTTGGTACAGGTTTTCATCCACCTCACTCTTGGTGAAGCCAAGTCCAGTGAAATAGTTGTCGATCCATGTGTACCAAGCACGAGGTGCTTGCTTCAGCCCATACAACGCTCTTTTGAGCCTACACACATGTGACTCACTACTAAAGATCTCAAATCCTTCAGGTTGCTCAATGTACACCTCTTCCTCAATGATCCCATTAAGGAACACAGCCTTCACATCCATTTGATGAATGTGCCAAACCTTCTGTGTTGAGAGAGCAAGGATGGTCCTTATGGAATAATACCGTGTGACAAGTGCAAATTTTTCTTCATAATCAATCCCCTCGATCTGTGAGAATCCCCGGGAAACAAATCTTGCCTTATACTTCTAAACGCTCCCATCAGCAGCTTGCTTTACCTTGTACATCCATCTTGATCCTACAACTGATTTACCCACCGGCGTTGGAACAATCTCCCAAGCACTGTTTCTGATAATGGAGTCATACTCCTCCACCATGGCATCTACCCATGTGGGCTCCTGCACTGCTTCTTCAAAAGAAGATGGCTTTGTCACGATACACTTTCTCATAAGAGCCATGTATCTAGTAAATCGGTCAGGTGACTGTCTCTGTCTGCGTTGTGATGTAGGGACTCCTACATTCTGTGCCGCATCAAGCTTCAGTCTCTCAGCTTCTGTGGTACAATTTCTGCCTTGTCTGATGTTTGGTTCTACATGAGTGGACTCCTCCACTCCATGAATCTCCTCTTGTGGCTAATCCACATCTAGAGGCTCATCTTTGGGAACAAGAAATTCCTCCTCTACATGTAAGTGTAGCTCCCTCTCAGGTGACAACTTCATGGTGTTCACCTCATTGAATTTTATATCCTATCACACCACAGTCATCCAACTTTCTGGAAAATACACACAATAATTATGGGGTGTTTCTGTGTACCCCACAAATATCCCAACTTCTACAGTCGGCTCTAGCTTCTTCCTAGCATCCTTTGTCACAAGAATGTATATAGATGAGCCAAAAATATTCAAATGAGAAATATCAGGCTTCTTATGAGTAAAATCTTCTTCAGGTGTATTCATGCCAAGTACTCTATGAGGACAATGGTTTTGCACATAAACCGCAGTGTTGCATGCTTCCACCCACAAGTGCATCGATAGGCCCTAGTCATGCAACATCGCTCGTGCAGCACCCACGATTTTTCTGTTCTTCCTCTCAGTGACACCATTCTGTTGTGGGTTATGAAGTGCTATGAGTTCTCTTCAAATTCCTTCATTGCTACAAAAGTATTTGAATTCACCCGAGATGTATTCACCACCATTATCGCTCTGTAGAGCTTTCACTTGCTTCACCGAATCCTTCTCCACCAATGATTTAAACTCACAAAACTTTGAGAATGTTTTTCTCTTCTTCTACATGAAGAAGATCCAACATCTACGAGAATAGTCATTAACAAATATAACATAATACTTGTGTTTTGTTGTTAAAGCAACTGAGAAAGGTCCACACACATCTGTGTGAATTCTCTCCAAGATCACCGAAGCATGGTTCTTCTTCTCATGAAAGGTGGTATTCACAAACTTATCGCACTGATCTGACTGCGCAAGAGTACCCTTGGGAAGTCCAGTAGAAATCTGCTGCAGAATCTTCAAAGCGCCATGGTGAATATGGCCTAATCTCCTATGCCATAATTCACCCTCATCCCGGCTCACCACTTCTTATGCTTTGCCCACCATTGCAGCACAGCCATCTACCTCTATATTGTAGAGATTCTTAATTCGAATCCCTATCTTCTTGGTTTGACCAGTTGTTTTATGTCGAAGGAAAGCTTTTCCCTCACTGAAAACAACATCATAACCTTTGTCTTCCAACATTGCGACCGAGACCAAGTTATTCTTCAGACCTGGAACATGCATAACATATTTCAACAATAATGGATTACCGGACTCCCTCTCAAAGGTAATGGTCCCAATGATGGTCATACTGTATCAACCATCGTCGCCCATCTCTATATGCATTTGAAGGTTCTTGTCCTCCAAGTCACTAAACAACTCCTTGTCTCCCGTCATATGGAAAGATGCACCACTATCAAGATACCACACTGATCCCATATAGCTTGAAACCAAGCACATGATCAAAGAGAAATCAAGTTCAAATTGCGAGGCTAAGGCCTCTCCAGCTACAGCTCCAGCAACCTTCTTGTTCTTCTTCTTCTGTGGGTAGTTAGTGGAGAAATTCCCATGTTCGTGACAGTGAAAACACTTCACTTTGGACAAATCCTACTTCTTGCCTTTAGCATCGGATTTTGAAGGAAAATTCTTCCCCTTCCCTTTCCTTGCTTTTGTAGCCAAAGAGAAATTCTCTTCATCTTCATTCTTCGATGAAGAGCCATCCATGGTACCTCACCTTATCTCCTCCTGCACAAGATCCGACCAAATGCGCTCCCATCCCGGCAGTTTATCCCATCCATTGATAGAGTCTTCGTAGCTATGCCAACTCTTTGGAAGCCCAAGGAGAGCCAAGCTCACCAAGTCTTAATCATCAATAGTAATCCCCACACTTCCTAGTTCATCCCTACAATGGACAAACTTCATGAGATATTTTTTAATAATGTAGCTCTTCTCCATTTTTATTTTTCTGAGCTTATCTTTCAGCACCAAATTCCTCTGGTAGCTGTTGCTTTGGAAAAAATCTATCAAAGCCTTCCACATTAAGAATGGAGTGGCTTTCCCATGAAGGCTGGACACAATATGGTCCTTCACACCTTCCAACAGAATTATTCTTGTCTTTTCTACCTTCTTTTGCCATGCATCAAGTAATGCAGCATTACTAGATATTGGCTTAGGAACATCGCTATCGAAGAACTCCTTCAGTCCATTATCCTCTAGAACCGCCTCCATCCTATCCTTCCAGGCTATGTAATTCGAGCTCCCATCAAGGGCATACTCCAATCACAACCCATTGAAATACATTTCAATGTATACTCAATTGTCGCACCAAGAATTTTCTGTAGCAAATTCGAATTGTCCATCGGCACAAACTCAACAATTCTTCACAATTGCAATCTTCAAGAATTAACAATGCTTTGATACCATGTATAAATTATATACAAGATGCATTTATATATCCAGATTCTCCTGATCTAACAATATTGATCTTCTTGCTAAATGCAGAATCCTTCCACTGTTAATCTTTTGCAGAAATTAAAATCAATTGCAAACACATGAAGCAATAAAAACAATCACACATAACACAGTTGTTTAATGGGAAAGCCTGAAGCTGAAAACCCAAACTATCATATATTATGTATCATGGAGATCATGTAACAATCTCATACAAAGCTTAGTACATCAAGCTCTTAGTACAATCAATCGTCACACACTAATCAGAGGAAATCTGCAAATCCATGCATCGATTTCTTGCCACCTGCTAGCCTACCTCCACTGCGCAATCCCTACTGAAGAATAGCTCTGAATGAATTCGAATTACACTTTCCTTGACTACACAATCCTCATTGGCAACTCCAAAGTGTTTGTGGTGCAATAAATGCATCACTATAGTCACAACAAATAGTCCATCTTTCCCTTTCACCTATCTCTCCACTAGGTCTCCACTAGAACTGACATGCACTGTAGTTAATTGATGTATTATTCAGTTGATTAATGAGTTATTATTTGTGAATTAATTAACTAATTAATTCACTCCACTCTCACTAGTGTATCATTCAGTTATACTATATACAACTAGCTCAACTGAGTTTAACTCCATTAACTGAGTTAAACTGAATAACAACTCCATGAACTACTCTTCCAACTCTGTCATAACTTTTCCACTTCAGTTCTAGCTGAGTCCTCCATGCATGAACCACCAGTAAACCCTAGGAATTGTGTAATTCCTTCAGCCCACTAATTTTCCAAATCTGTACACTGAAATTAAGTGCTCCAAGAGAATAAGTTGTTGTTTATTGTCAGATTATCATTAAGAGCTAATAATAATTGACACTTCTATTTTTAGATCAGTGATCTATAAATAGACTTCGCCCAATATTCTAAAAATAGAATTTCATCTATTTTCCAACTTGACCAACCATCCACATATAGCATCCTACAACTTTTGAAATATGATCACCATGTCTAAAAATAGAAATAGTCTAAAAATAGACTTGCGCCAAAAATAGCCTGTGGGCCCACTTAGTGAAGGTGACTCTTTTCAATAAGCTCATCATCTTGTTGAATCTCAACAGTGGAAGCTTGAGGCATGTATAAATTATGTGGAGAAAAGAGTTGGCAATGTTGGCAATTGTAGCTTATGAGGTATCAGAAGCGTCTATAGTGGCTTTTATTTCAACCCTGTGGGCTTTTTCGTCTTCAAACAACCTATACATTTCTCTCCAAGCAACATAACCACTTTATGTTGCCCATGTAGTATCTGTGAATAGGGGAAGAATTTTTGTTACTTCGTTAGCAGGAGGCGCGGGATTAGGGGGAGCCATGGGTTTCTTGGACTTCTTTCTGACCTTAGACATTTCTGAGGAACTCTGTTTATTTTTACTTTCCTGTGAAATAAGAAGAAAAACGATTAAAAATGGAAATCTTGTCACAATATGAGAATAGCATAACAATAATTGAAATGATGGAAAATAAAGCTTGGCACGCGGAGTAATCTGAAACATTAATTCTTTTGCGGTCAAATCACATTTGGAGGCTTGAGCTATTAAACCGTTAAGTCATGGAATTAATGGAAAGCTTGGGTTCACATGGCCGAATAGACATTTATGTGTTTAAATAAGATATATTCGCATAACAAATTCAATTGTGGGCCAATTTTTTAAAGCACCAAGCACATATGTTTTATTGATTGCGAATAATTCCTTATCATGCTATAAACATCCTTTTGAGTTAAAAGATTAAATTTTTTGAAAGCTTCAAACATTACTGGGGGAAAAGCAAAATGCAAATTTTGCAATGCAATATCGCAATCGCAATCTCGGTGAAACTAGATGGTTGAAGAAAATGGTCGCTACAAAAGTGTGATGCAATGCGATGAATCACATCGGGGAAATGAAAACAAGGAAAAATCGAATGACGGTGGGATGGAAATGTGATTTGCGATTAGTGACGTCGCAAAGGCAGGTCCCACGATTTATCTTTCATGAAACATGATTTGGTCGGAAGCCCTTTTCCTTTATTAAAGCTTTTTATTGATATCACGTCGCAAATTCATTTGGAGTGCCTTAATATGTCATATGTTGTCTTCGTGATTTTGTGATTTTGATTTGCAATTGCGTTTCTTTTGAATTTTCTGCTTAGGTGCCCTTTAGACAATAAAATGATGCCCTTTTGCTTTTCTAACTCCTATTTCTATTTTAATCAATCACTTAAGGGTCTTATTTGTTCTAGTCTAAAACTTTTAAAAGGGTCCCCATTGTTTTTTTAAGGCAAATATTCTAAAATAGGGGGGTTGTTGAATAGCACAACAGGTCCATACTAGTTCATCAAAGAAATCATGCAAGGTCATTACGTTATGATTCAACAAGAAGACATAGTTTTTCCATTCCACAATAGAATCACCTTAAATCCATAAGCCTTAGCAAATATTCAAATCTACATCCAACCCTCTTAACCTCGATTTCAACCAACAATTTCACGTCATTTTTAATTTATTTTTTCTATTTATTATTTTCATATTCTTCCTTTATCTATTTCTTATCTCCAATTTCTCCCTAATAGTTATTCAATTCTTTTTATGACTATAAATATCAATTAGTTTAAGTTTTATTTTTCTTAACCACTACTTATTCAATTTCAAATTTTATTATAGTTATTCTAATAATTGCACCGAGAGGTACATTCTACAGCCCAATATGACCCCAATGTGTAAGTATGTCACGTCCTAAAAAAATAATAAAAATAATTTTCACGGATGTCGGCCAAAACATTAACTTGAATCTTAAATCACATATATATATATATATATATATATATATATATATATAACTTTTTAACCTTATTAATAGGCTAAGATTAATTATTAAAATTTAACATTTTTGATCTAATGTCAGTCCAATATAAAAATAAACCTAATTATTATTATGTATAAACATAATATAAATTAGATAAATGTCTTTTCAGATTAATCACATTATTAGGATTTGGTCGATGAACCAACTAATGTGGTTATTTATGATACATAAATAAAGATATAAATAAACCAGAGGTATGGTAAATAATCAAAACATATTTTTCCACTTACTCCAAAGGTATGGTAAATAAATAAAATATCTTTTTATATTTACTTCATAAACCTCTTTATATTTTTAAAAAACTCAAAAAAAAGGTTTTATTTAGGTGAAGCCTATAGGACAAATGCCATGGGACATATTATTATTAATACCATGGGCTAAATACCATATTTATAGAAGAGCTATGGTAAATAAATAAAACCTCTTTTTTTTATAAAAATACATTATTAGCCCTAATATTAATATTAAAAGGTTATTATTATTATTATTATTATTATTAAATCTAATATTCATATTAATATTATTATATTTAATAACTTTGGATTAATACAATATTAAATTTGTTATATTATAATATATATTAATATATCATGATATATATTAACTCTTAATATATATGGTAGAGAATAACAAAGACATGGAGTGATATAGGTGGAGAGATAGGGGGAGTGAGAAGGGGGAGATGGGGATAAACTCAAGGAGAGGGGAGAGGAAGAATGAAGAGAGAGAGGGGGAGAGGAGTAAGAGAGGTAGAAGAGGGAGACATAAATATGGATGGGGGAGAGAGGAGGAGAGAGGGACGGAGATTGTGAGAGGATTGGAGGGCATAGAGAGAGAGAGAGAGAGAGAGTGAGGAAGGATGAAAGAGGGGACTTGACAGAGAGGAGGAAAGAGGAAGGGTTAGAGATATGGAGTTGGAGGGGGATAGCGGGAGGGAAAAAGAAAGACAAATAGAGTGAGAAGTGGAGAGAATGAGAGAGAAGGAGAATGTTAGGGATATATTACATAGTTTGAGAGAGAGAGATGGGGCAGAGAAAGGATTAGAGGGGAGAGAGGAGGAGAGAGGGAGGGAGATAATGAGAGGATTGGAGGGCATAGAGAGAGATAATGAGGAAGGATGAGAGAGGGGACTTGAGAGAGATCAGGACAGAGGAAGGGATAGAGAGATGGAGTTGGAGGGGGATAGAGGGAGTGAAAAATAAAACAAATAGAGTGAGAAGTGGAGAGAAGGATAATGTTAGGGATATATTAACATAGTTTAAGAGAGAGAGAGAGAGGAGAGAGAAGGAGAATGTTAGGGATATATTAGGGGGGAGAGAGAGAGAGGAAGGACGATATACAAGACTAGAGAAAGAAGAAGAGTGGGGCAAGAGAGAGGATTGGAGGGAAAAGAGAGAGAGAGAGATGGGGTAAGAGAGAGGGAGGTAGGAGAGGAAGGGAGAGAGAGGAAGGAAGAGAGAGATGAGAGAGGGAGGGAGATAGGAGGATAGAGGGAGGGATAGAGAGATGGATTTGGACGGTGAGAGAGGGAGGTGTTAGTCATCCAAAATTCTGATGATATCCAAAGATGACTAAATTGCCAATCCTAGATTTCTAGAAATAATATTTCAAAGAAACACTATGAGTTATAGAAATCTCACTGCCTTCATCATTCTAAGTCTACCAATTCACCAAAATCTTCATCCATGTCTCCTAAAAGGTTATCCTATTGTTTCAAAGAAGAAAGCTCATTTCAGGCTATTTTATCCCTGTTTTTATTAGTCCATTTCCTTCTGAAAAATAGCCCTTTTTCCCTCTATTAACACATCATTTCCTCTAAAAAAAAACCTCCAAACCATAATAAATCCTTTATATGGTTTGAAAACCCTTTTTAAACCATTAAACTCACTTTTTTCTGGTTTAAAAGACCCCTTTTCACCTATCGGAACTTCTAATTTGGCCTAAAAACCCATTTTTTGCCTTAAAAATACTCTTTTTTATAAATAAAAGTTTAAGCCCCCGAGGGCTTAAGCCTTTCCCTACTTTTCTCCATATGTCTGAGCACTATGACCAAGCACCAAAACCCCCATCGCATCGGCATTCCCTTTTTTCTCCCTCCCTCTTATCTTTTCCTTTTACCGATCTCCCGATGCACTATGAATTCCTCGACTCATCCCCACCGTCGATATACCAAGATCGATAGTTGTTGGCACTCCTCCCACATCCATCCTCCTAGCCCCTTTTCTTAGCCCTCCACACCTTGCACCCTATCCTTTTTCCCCACAAGACTGCATCCCCCTTCCTTTTTCCCTTACCCCACTCCATGACTTTTCCGCATCAAATCTCACCATTGATCTTTATGATCCAACGGCCCCGATCAAACTCGACACCCCTCCAGACCCATCTCCCACTATTCAAATGCCCATCCAATCATCGCTTTCCACTTGTCTCCCACTAAACTCTTGCCCATGCACCTTTCCATCGCGCTCCTCTCCGCACCGTCAGATCTGCCCCCCCCCCTCATCCAATGGTCAGGAGCGCATATTGCACACATTTTCCTCCCAAGGTTTAACACCTCATTTCCACGCGAAACCACCAGTTTCGTAAAGGACGCATGTTGGGAAATGATTCGATCGTGTTAATTTTATGAAAAACCATTTACCACCCGTTTGTCACGTGAAAACCACTGGTGGTTTTCAAAACCACTTTTGCCCATTTTTCGTGCCCAAATCCATTTTAAACCCTTTTTTCGCGGTTTTCTCTATTTCCCCCCGCTGTAGCATTCCTCCACTGCTCCTTCGCCACTCCTCAACCTCTATACGCAGTTTTTCCAACCCCATAGGATTATATAATGTGTTTGTTGGTTTTTGTAGGTTCTATGGTGGTTTTAAGGGTCGAAAACCCTCCCATAGTCCATAAAAGGACGGGCCAGAAGGTGATGAATTTCATAGTCCAAACAGAGGCCAAGTAATGAATAAAGGGACTGCCATGGTTTCATTTCATGGCTTGATCAGTGCTTTTGAGCACAGGTTATACGATCAAACCCTCGGCGCACCAAAAGAAACCTTGCACACAACAAAACAAAGAAAAATCAGTGAAGTAGGAAGAAAGGCCAAAGGAACAAAGATTAAAAGCTTAATCTGATGATTAAAAGACAAAGACATAGCTAAAGATAAACTGAGAAAGCTTTGAAGCAGTTCCAAAAGGGGATAAAGGCGAGGTTAAATACCAAAGAAACAGAGGATTAAAAGGTTTAAATAAATCAGATAAAGTGTTAAAAGACAGCAAAGAAGATTAATTTAAAAAACAGACCAAGGCTAAAAAGGCCTTAAAACACAGTTTTATAATGAAATCAAGGAAAAATAGGCTTAAGGATAGCCTTGGATACATCAAAGGAGCAGTTATTCACCTGGTGAATCAAAAGCAACACCTTTCACTTACTTTATGTCTCAAAGGGAAAATTGGAAGTTACTACACAAAAAGATATTTTAAAATTGTCAAACAGTTATTGTAAAGATGGAAAAAAGGCCTTAACAGTCAATCTTTTTAGTTGTTACATCCTCAGGAAGTAAATACAGATTTATTACATAGAGAAGTATTTGAGAGACATTCCTACCTTATGCCTTGCATGGTTTTTAAGGATAGGAGTGCATTTAATATGTCATTTAATGACATTTTGAACCCTACATGTTTCCACCTCCTCATTTGCAGCATAAATACTGCATTCGAACTCATTGTATATGGGGCATTTTGATAACTCTTTGAAATAATAAATAGTTCTGCTGAGATTGAAAAGAAATTGATGTACTGGAAGCTGTGGATGTTTTGACATATTTGTTGATGGAGAAAGCTCTGTCATTGGATCCCTGAGCTTAGCTGTTGGTGAATTATTCTATTCTATTTATGTTTTTCCTGTTTTCCATTCTGTTTTCATCATTTCTTACTTACAGTAGAGTAAAAATTTTAGGCTAAGAAATGTCTCCTAGAAGCACCTTAGACCTGTTTACTCTTCACTATCTTTATGTTTTCATCTGCTAAAGGTTTTATTAAGTAGTTTGACTACTATTTCAACCCTTATTCTTGTTTATTTCCTAAATAGTTCAATATAGTGGCCTCAAGAATGATCTATGGTTTTCCCTGCTTCCCTGTTGCTACTTAAAAACTATTTTTGAAATCTCACTTTAAAGTACCATTGTCCAAAGTCTGCCAAAGAGGCTTCTTTTGATCATACCCTTCATACTTGCTCAAATAATTGTTTTGAAGGTCTTCATAATTGTAGTCCTAGATGTTTAGGAGTTCCCTCTTCTATGAATGCAATTATTTGTGAATCTTGAATTTTTTCTTATCCTTGAGAGTGAAATATTTGATGAAATAGAGCATTCCTCGACTCTCAGATTTAATTTTGAAAGATTGTATTGAAATTGTTATTTTCTAAAGTTTAATTTGTAGAATTCATGGTTAGCCCTATCTATAAAATACTTCTTCATGTTCAAATGATGCTTTAAGTCCCTTTGTTGAAGAGTACATATAATTAAGGATTCTTAACTTCCCTTAGTTCTACTTTTCATTCTAAAACCTTGATGTTCATTTCATTTCACCTGAAAAAATTTTAGATCCAACAACCAAGTTAGATTTTCCCTTTGATATCCCTAATTCATCTACAAACTTGTTACAAACTTCTACTTGACTCCATTTCCGAACAATCAAACAAACTCATGCTTAATAACTAGCCTAAAATCAACCTTTTTCAAGCAAACAATCATATCTTCGCAAACATATTGAGAGATACCTCTCTGAGACTAGGAGGGCTAGATCCTAGAGCTCTAAAGACTGGTTTATATGTTGCCTTGTCATTTGGTTTTTCAATTGGCCAAATCATAAGATCCCAACATTCTGGCGATCACAGTGGGACTTCTGA
Organism: Pinus albicaulis; assembly: GCA_034641835.2. Taxonomy (NCBI): domain Eukaryota; kingdom Viridiplantae; phylum Streptophyta; class Pinopsida; order Pinales; family Pinaceae; genus Pinus; species Pinus albicaulis. The sequence goes on along the minus strand of CM076569.1, from coordinate 66,709,821 downwards.
GTATATAGTCACATAAATACCTCTGAAAACTCATTAGACCCTCAGTAAATCAAAGAATATCCAGTAATTCTGCCATATCATCGCCACAATAACATTCTGGCGATCACGGTGGGACTTTTTTGAGTTAAGGTCCCTAAACAAGACACTCAATATTCATTTAAGTGAAATATAGCTTCTTCAAGCACTACCATCATAATGGTAATCATGATAGGATCTGTCTGAATCAGTGGCAATCTAAGTAAATCTTAGAATTCTAAGAGACCCTTATCAAACCTTGAAGAAATCAACTAGATAAGCCATAGAGTAGACTCTGTTTGTTTCATCACCCTAGCTAAGTGTTGAATCAGGTATAGGACACTCTCATAACTAGAGAACCACATAAAAACTCATAAAAACCCAAAACATTTTAGATTGGTTTTTAAATAAACCATTGGTGGTGGACCACAAAACATTTTACCCTCAGAAAAGCTAAAAATTTCCACCTGGCGACTCCACTAGCCCCAGTAGGCCTATTACCTTACTAGCACTTCAGATTTCCTTAGGATTGTGTTAACCAACCTTGAGGAGGTTTAGAAAACTAGTCCCCTATTATAGAAATCATTGTGAGAGGAAAACTTTTGAGAAAACAGTTCTAAAACTTCAAACCTCTTTAAATTTTGGAAACTGAAATATGGCTTCACATAGGGTCCATACTAAATCCCATCCAGATCCTCATCCCCCTACCATAGTTGACAATCCAAAGAATATTTTGGGGCAAACTTCTAGATCTGGAAAATCAACTACTAATGGGACCATCCTAAGAACAAGATATGTTCCTGAAAACCTTACGGTCTTGGAAGATCCTCACTTTGACTTACCTTACACAAAGAACCTATTCAGAAATAATTCTCAAAGTGATTTAAATCAAGCTAATTTTGAAACCATAGATTTGTAACAGAGCTTTAGTAGAGAGGCCTCACCTTCTACTCCACCTGATTCTTAGCTTCTCCATCATTTCAGCTCCTTCCATAACAAATCTGCTCATCATCAGTTTGCTGGCCCAAGTGTTTCTTCCACTCCTATCCACACATCCATTGTTCAAAACACTCCATTTCAGCCCACTTTCCCTCTTGTTAATCCACCTCTTGTAAATCCCCCATTATTTCCTATCATGGCAGCATGGTATGCTCCATTAGTGTTACCACAACCTCTGGTTCCCCTACCTAGTGATTACCAATCCAAAATTCCCCATTTTACTAGAAATGAACCTACTACTGCCCAACAGCATGTAGATAAAATGAATGATGCTTTTGATTACATGGAAATAGAAGAACAGACCATTAAGATTAGAATTTTTGCTAAAAGTTTAGGAGGAGAAGCCAAGAAACGGTTTAAAAACTTAGCTCCTCACAGCATAAATGATCTCCCTTATTTATATCATACATTCATAAACAAATGGGAAATTAGAAAAAAACCCCTCCAAATCCTTTCAGAATATACCAATCTCAAAAGAAATAGTGGGAAAAGTGTCCAAGATTATTGCACTAGATTCAATAGTGTGTATAATGCACTTCCCCCAGACATGAAACCTCCATTAGGCTTATCCTTGGCTAAATTTCCAGAGGGCTCTGACCCTGAAATGGCCTACCTGCTAAGAGAAAGAGACCCCTCAACTTTAGAAGATATGTAGAGGGGAGACTTTAAGTGTAGAAGCAAATCTGATTGAGAAAAGAGCTAGGTTGAGAGCAGAGAAAAGAGTTACATACAGAGATGATACAATGCCATCAACCTCATCATCAAATACTAAAATCGATAGCTTAGTGAAGGTAATGGAGAGAATGCTTGAAAAGATAAATCTGAATGATAGAGTGCCTCCTAGAGAAAACCAAAACAGAAATAGAAACCAAAATCTCAAAAGAGATCTTAATGAAGATAGGTAAAAAGATAATGACCAACAGATTAGGCCTCCCTTTCAAAAAAACTATATTGATCAAGAAGAAGAAAGGGAAGTGGAAAGGTTGGAAGAAAATCATGTGAATCTAATAGGATCTGACAGTGAGACAGATTTTTTTCTCACTGAAGAAGAACAAGGATTCTTCTCTTCAGAACAAATTGAAAACAACCATGAAGATTCTAAAGATTACAGATTGGGGTTTGAAAATGCAATCATGGAGGTACACAAACAATACAATCTTAGAAGCAAAGGGAGCCTAGAAATTTCTAATGACAAAAACACTATTACTGCTGTTAAGAAAACTTTAGAAAATCAGTCCAAAAAGACAGCCAATAACATCAACACTTTGGCCAAAAAAACTGATATAAATAAAGACAAAAATAGTCATCAAAGTGTTTAACAAAGCTGCCCTAGTACTTCTGCTACTGGCCCTAACAAATCTATCCCAAATAGCAGTCCAAATAAAAATTAGCAAATCAGAATTGCTGAAAGAATTGTAAATGAAAAAACATATGTAAATATGTCAAAAAAAATAGTTCCTTTCAGCCTTGAAGGGGAAATTTCCAAGATTAAAATCACCATACCCTTAGCTGAACTAGTAACTCAGGATGTATATAAAAACCAAGTTTTGAAAGCTTTGAATATAGGCAATGACACTGATACTTTAAACTTGACAAATGATAAACCTGAGTTATTGTTTGGTCCTGAAGTTGAAGGAAAATACCAAGAAGGGGATGTCCCTCCCTTCTATGTCATCCTGAATATACATGACAAAATCTTGCATAATTCCATGCTAGACTCAGGTGATTCACACAATCTTATTCCCAAAGCAGTAATGGAAAGCCTAGGCTTAGAAATTACTAAACCATGCAAAGACCTTTAATCTTTTGATTCAAGCAGGGTCAAATTCTTAGGCATAATCAAATATTTGTGTGTCAAATTGGCACAAATTCCTGCTAAGAGTCTAGTAATGGACATAGTAGTAGCTGACATTCCCCCTAAGTATGGCATGCTTCTATCTAGATCATGGGGAGCCAAACTACAGGGGAGCCTTCAAATGGACATGTCTTATGCCACCATCCCAGTATTTAACCAAACTAGAAGATTATATAGGGAATCCCACATGAAATACATGGTGAGCAACATAGATAGACCAAACAATTCTCCTATCTACTCCATCCATTCAAATTTGGATTCCTTTATCTTATATAATGAAGATGAAATCAGCTAACAAGAAAAGGAAAACAAAGGAGAAATTAGTCTACTAGAACATTCAAATCTGCCATTAACTCAAGGAAATAACAGTCCAGATTTTAGTAGCCTTGAACAGCAGAAATAAAATGAAAATGAGAGTGAAATACCTTGGAAAATAAACTTTGATGGCTCTTGTAGAAAATTAAGTGTAGGGGCTGGTGTATGGATACAGAACACAAACAAAGGATTTTCCTATAAACTGGATTTTCCATGCAAAAATAACATTGCTGAATATGAAGCCCTCCTTATTGGCCTACACTTACTCAAAGATTTAAGAGCTAAAAGAATATCGGTCCAAGGGGATTCTGAGATAATTATCAGACAAATCAAAGGGGAATACTCAACCAAAAACCCAAAACTTAGAGAGTATAGAAATGTTGCCCTTGATCTCCTAAAAACCTTTGAAAAATATGAACTCATTTTCATCGCAAGAGCTCAAAATCATCTAGCAAATGAACTTGCCTTTGGTGCTAGTAATTTCCAAATACCACAGACAAATGAACAATCTGATATAAACGTAAAAAACAAACCTGCAATACCTGACAATGAGGATTACTGGCAAGTGTTTGAAGGAGACAAACACTTAGATGATTCTCTGCAATCAAAGAATGACTTTGCTATACCAACATCCACTTCAAGCCATGAGGAAGACTGTTTTAATGAAGAACAAATTCCTGAAACAGAGTTGTGTTTTTCTACTAATATAAACCATTTTGAACATCCTTTTAGAGCAGAAATAATTGACAATGCAAACCAGAAAGACCTGGAAGTTTTACAGTGTAAAAATGATACAATTCTAAGAGGTCTTACATCATTAGAACAAATTTTGGATTTCAATGATGTAGCCAAAGAACCAAGGATGGAGCCTATAGAAACAAAAATATAAGAACATAACATAGGCAGCCTAGCAGAACCTAAGATGATAAAATTATCTAGCACTCTCCCAGCTCAAATTAAACAGCAATACATATAACTTTTAAAAGAATTTAAGGATGTGTTTGCATGGGCATACAAGGATCTAAAATCATATGATACTAGCATCATTCAACACAAAATTCCTCTTAAGGATAATCAGAAACCTTTCAAACAAAAACTCAGAAGGATAAACCCTGTTTTATTGCCTTTAGTTGAGAAAGAGATTAAGAAAATGTACGATGTTGGGATCATAGTTCCCATCAGGTATTCAGAATGGGTTTCCAACTTAGTATCTGTTAGGAAAAAGACTGGGGAAATTAGACTCTGCATCGATTTCAGAAATCTAAATAGAGCCTCCCTTAAAGATAACTATCCCTTGCCAAAAATGGATCATATACTTCAAAGGGTGGTTGGGTCTAAAATAATTTCACTGTTGGATAGGTTCTCAGGTTACAATCAGGTTTTAGTACTCCCAAGTGACCAACATAAAACTGCTTTTACTACACATTGGGGTACATTCATGTATGTCAAAATGCCATTCGGTTTAATGAATGTAGGGGCCACCTTCTAAAGGGCCCTGGACATAGCCTTTTCAGAAGACATAGACTATTTTATAATCATTTACCTTGATGACATTACCGTTTTCTCTAAAACTGATGAAGAACACTTGATACATTTAAGAAACGTTTTTGAGAAATGTAGGAAATATGGCTTATCTTTGAATCCCAAAAAGACACTCTTTGTTCTCCAAGAAGGAAAACTTCTTGGCCACATAATTTCTGAAGAGGGAATCAAAGTAGACCCTAAAAGGATTTATGGCAGACTGAAAATCAGCCATCCTAGAAACCTCAAATAATTACAATCTTTCATTGGGAAGATAAATTTTTTAAGGAGATACATCCCCAACCTTGCTGAGCTATTAAGAAATATCACAAACATGCTTAAGAAAGAAGTAGGTGTTAAATGGACAATACAAGCTAAACAATCATTTGAACTGGTGAAACAAGCTCTTACTCAAACACCAGTTCTTATTAGTCCTCATTTCACCAAGGATTTTTATATCTTTTCTTTTGCATCTAAACATACAATAGCTGCAGTATTACTACAAAAGAATGACATGGGGCATGAAAAACCAATATCATTTTTTAGTAGGACTTTAAGAGATGCTCCACTCAAGTATAACATCATGGAGAAACAAGCCTTAGCCCTGGTAAAAGCATTGAAAGACTTTAGAGTCTATATTCTGAATTCTCATATCATTGCTTTTGTCCCACATACTATTGTCAAGGATATCCTAAGTCAAGACCCTGATGGTAAAAGGGGAAAATGGATTGCTATTATTCTAGAATATGACTTAGAAATTAGGCCTACCAAACTGATCAAAGGGCAGGTATTAGCTAAACTCATGGTTGAGTCAAACTTCCAAGCACTTGATATGAATATGGTTGATGTCTTAGAAGAAATAGAGGAATTCACAGCTCCATTCATTGAAGAAAATTTTCTGAATTCACCTTGGTATGCCTATATTGAAGAAACATTTGTGAATTCACCTTGGTATGCTGACATCATATATGTGCTACTTTATCTGAATGCCCCTCCTTATTTGTCCAAAACTAAAGCTAGATTTTTGAAATAGAAGGCTTTAAATTATTGCATATTAGATGGGGTTTTATATTGGAAAAATGTTGTTGGAATATTGCTTAAATGTCTACTTTAGGTTGATGCAGGAAAAATCATGCATGAGCTGCATGAGGGAGAATGTGAAGGACATCTGTACTGGAAGACTACAACAAATAAAATCCTTAGATCTGGTTACTATTGGCCCACCCTTTTCCCAGATACTTAGAAACTTGTCATGTCTTGCCATAAATGTCAAATTTTTTATGGAAAAGGAAAACTCCTACCCTTACCCTTACATCCCATCAATGTTGAGGCTCCCTTTCAACAATGGGGCTTGGACTTCATTGGGGAAATTTACCCATCATCTTCAGCCCAACATAAGTGGATCCTCACTTCCACTGATTATTTTACCAAGTGGATAGAAGCCATACCCTTTAGGAATGCTACTGACTCTGTGATTATCAAGTTCCTTGAAACCAACATACTATCCAGATTTGGTTGTCCAAGAAATATTTTCACAGAAAATGTTGCTGCCTTCAAATCTAAGAAAATGGTTGACTTTTGCCATAAATATCATATTACCTTGGGTCATTCTACTGCCTACTATCCTAAAGGAAATGGATTAGCTGAATCCTCCAACAAAAGCCTTGTCAATATTATCAAAAAATTGTTGGAACAGAATCAGAAATCATGGCATAGTAAGCTTATTCATGCTTTATGGGCTGATAGAATAACCACCAAAAATTTAATAAATATTTCCCCCTATCATCTATTTTATGGCATGGATGTAGTCTTCTCAACCTCTTTAGGAGTTCCAGTCATGAAACTCCTCCAAGAAGTACAATCTGAGCAAAATGATATGCAGAGAAGAATAAATCAGACCATTCATTTATAGCAGACCAGAGAGGAAGTGTACAACAGAACACAAATAGTTCAAGAAAGCATCAAGAAGTTATTTGACAAGAGGACTAAAGAAAATGATTTCCACATTGGAAATGTAGTTATAAAGTGGGATTCTAGAAGGGAAGAAAAGGGAAAACATGGAAAATTTGAAAATATTTGGAAAGGGCCCTACATTATTCATTCTATCAGGGGTCACAATGCATTCTTTCTGAGAGAGATGAATGAGGAAGATTTATTAGGAGGTCCTGTCAATGGCAGGATGCTCAAGCACTATTTCTGCCAAGATTCCTAAATTTTAAAGTTTTTATTTTTTCCACTGTGTATAACATTGTTGTTTCAATTTGAAAAAAGAAGAAAAACACAAAAACAATAGAAAAAGAAAAGAGGGCAGATTCAAACAAGGTACAGCCCCATACCCAAAAAAGAAAATTTTCTGAAAGTGAGCAAATCTGAGTGCCACTGCTGATTAAAAGAAAAAATGATATATTGTTCAGTCATCTAGCCTAATCATGGCTGAACATTATTTAAATTTATGTTGATAAGTTAGTAGAAGCACAGATTGATAATATTTTTTTCAGACTTGGCTTATCAGTAGAATAGATTAGGATAGAAAGAATTGGCTCTAATCAGACCAAAATCTGAGCCAAAGAGAAGAAAAAAGAACTAGTTCAAACATGCTTAAAATCTGAACCAAGGAAGAATAGAAAAAGAATAAGCTCTAAATAGATCAAAAGCAGAGCTGGAAAAAGACTAGAAGGATGTTTGTAATTTTCAGATCTTAAGCCTTCACCATTTTGTTTCATTTTTCTGCAAATAAAGTCTATGTGCAGCTTGTATATACAGCCACACACACCATAGAAAATCAGACAAATTAATCCTGGTTTGACTGTGTTTTAAATTTTCTATTTTATAATATAGATAATAAAATCTGTCAGACAGTTCAATCTTGACAGATAGTAGCTTAGGTAGAAAAATAAAAAGTTCAACAATTTAATCTGGACTCTTAGAAGAGATAAGGATAGGATTAGATAGTTTATTTATGTTTTCAAAAATAAAATTTCAAAGAGTTTGCTAGTTCAAATGCACTCAAAAAGGAAGAAAAAATGCTAGGACAAGTAGGATTGGGTAGGAAGAGATGCTGTTTGAAGAAGTTACATGTTGCAGATTGCTAAAAGTTGTCCTTTTCAGAGAAAAACTAGCAAGAAAAGAAGAAATCTTCCCAATGGATGAGGCACTAGTCTACTGAAACTCAAAGATTTATGAGGTTCTAGACACCTAAAATGACAGTTGTCCTCTCCAAGTAGAGCCACTGTTAGTCATCCATAATTCTGATGATATCCAAAGATGACTAAATTTCCAATCCTAGATTCTAGAAATAATATTTCAAAGAAAAATTATGAGTTCTAGAAATATCACTGCCTTCATCATTCTGAGTCTGTAAATTCACCAAAATCTTCATCCATGTCTCCTAAAAGGTTATCCTATTGTTTCAAATAAAAAAGCTCATTTCAGGCTATTTTATCCCTGTTTTTATTAATCCATTTCCTTCTGAAAAATAGCCCATTTTCCCTCTATTAAATCATCATTTCCTCTTAAAGAACCCTCCAAACCATCATAACTCCTTTATATGGTTCGAAAACCCTTTTTAAACCATTAAAATCACTTTGTTTTGGTTTAAAACACCCCTTTCCACCTATCGGAACTTCTAATTTGGCCTAAAAAACCCATTTTTGGCCTAAAAGCAGTCTTTTTTATAAATAAAAGTTTAAGCCCCTGAGGGCTTAAGCCTTTCACTCCTTTTCTCCATATGTTCGAGCGCTATGACCAAGTGCCCAAACCCCCATCGCATTAGCATTCCCTTTTTCTCCCTCCCACTTATCTTTTCCTTTTACCGATCTTCGGATGCGCTATGAATTCCTCGACCCATCCCCACCGTCGATCTACCAAGATCGACGGTTGTCGGCACTCCTCCCACATCCCTCCTCCTAGCCCTTTTCCTTAGCCCTCCACACCTCGCACCCAATCCTTTTTCCCCACAGGACCACATCCCCCTTCCTTTTTCCCTTACCCCACTCCATGACTTTTCCGCATCAAATCTCACTGTTGATCTTTATGGTCCAACGGCCCCGACCAAACCCGGCACCCATCCGGACCCATCATCGCTTGCCACCTGTCTTCCACTAAACTCCCGCCCATGCACCTTTCCATCACGCTCCTCTCCGCACCATCGAATCTTCCCCCCCCCCCTCCTCCAACGGTCATGAGCGCATATCGCGCGCATTTGCCTCCTGAGGTTTAACACCTCATTTCCACGTGAAACCACTGGTTTCATAAAGGACGCGTGTTATGAAATGATTGGATCACGTTCGTTTTACAAAAAAACCGCTTACCACCCGTTTGTCGCGCGAAAACCACTGGTGGTTTTCAAAACCACTTTTGCCCATTTTTCGTGCCCAACTCCATTTTAAACCCTTTTTTCACGGTTTTCTCCATTCCCCCCCCCCCCCCCCTCCTCTGCAACATTCCTCCACTACTCCTCCGCCTCTCCTCAGCCTCTGCACGCAGTTTTTCCAACCCCGCAGGATTATATAATGCGTTTGCTGGTTTTTGCAGGTTCTATGGCAGTTTTAAGGGCCGAAAACCCTCCCATATTCCATAAAGGGACGGGGCCAGAAGATGAAGACCTTTGTGGTCTGAACATAAGCCAAATCATGAAGAAAATGAATTTCCAGGGTTGATTTCATGGTTCTATCGGTGTTTTGTAAGCACTGGTTATACAATCGACCCTCCAATGCACCAAAAGCCATCTGCACACTGATAAAGAAAACAGAAGGAAGACAATGGAGATTAAAGGTTAAAGATGAAGATTAAAGTCAAAGACTGAAGATTAGAAAGTTTTAATCCCATATTTTTTAAGGTTAAATACACAGTTTGAAGGTGGATACAGTCAGCAAAAAGGACAATTGAAGGCCAAATAAACAGAGAAATAAAGGTTCAAATCAATCAGAAAGGGAAAGGGCAACGATGTTACATTATGAAGGCTAAAAGCATCATCAGACCTTAAAACACAATTTAAATGATGAAATAAAGGCATATTAGGCCTAAAGAACAATTTTAGAATTAAATCAAGAAAACTTAGGCTTAAAGATAGTCTCGAATACATCAAAGGAGCAGTTATTCACTTAATAACTCAAAATTGACACCTTTCACTTACTTTATGTCTCAAAGGGAAAATTGGTAGTTATTACACAAAAAGATATTTTAAAATTGTCAGATAGTTATTGTAAAGACAGAAAAAGGGCTTAAAGTCAATCTTTTCAGCTGTTTCATCCTCAGGCAGTAAAGACAGATTTATTACACAGAGAAGTAGTTGAGAGACATTTCTAGCTTATGCCTTGCATGGTTTTTAAGGATAGGAGTGCATTTACTATGTCATTAATGACATTTTGAACCCTAGATGTTTCCACCTCCTCATTTTCAGCATAAATACTGCATTCGAACTCATTGTATAGGGGGCATTTGATAACTCTTTGAAGTAATACATAGTTCTGTTGAGATTGAAAAGAAATTGATGTACTGGAACCTGTGGATGTTTTGACCTGTTTGTTGATGGAGAAAGCTCTCTCATTGGATCCCTAAGCTTGGCTGTTGGTGAAGTATTCTAATATGTTTATGTTTTTCCTATTTTCCATTCTGTTTTCATCATTTCTTATTTACAGTACAGTAAAAGTTTTAGGCCAAGAAATGTCTCCTAGAAGCACCTTAGACCTGTTTACTCTTCACTGTCTTTATGTTTTCATTTGCTGAAGGTTTTATTAAGTAGTTTCACTGTTGTTTCAACCCTTATGCTTGTTTATTTCCTAAATAGTTTAATATAGTGGCCTCAAGAATGATTTATGGTTTTCCCTGCTTCCTTGTTGCTACTTAAAAAATGTTTTTGAAATCTCCCTTTAAAGTACCATTGTACAAAGTCTGCCAAAGAGGTCTGTTTTTATCATACCCTTTGTACTTGCTCAAATAATTGTTTTGAAGGTATTTATAATTGCAGTCCCTGATGTTTAGGAGTTCCCTCATCTATGAATGCAGTTATTTGTGAATCTTGAATGTTTTCTTATCCTTGAGAGTGAAATCTTTGATGAAATAGAGCGTTCCTCGACTCTTAGATTTCATTTTGAAAGTTTGTCTTGAAATTGTTATTTGCTGAAGTGTAATTGTAGAATTCATGGTTAGCCCTGTCTATAAAATACTTCTTTATGTTCAAATGATGCTTTAAGTCCCTCCATTGAAGAGTACATATAATTAAGGATTCTTAATTGCCCTTAGTTCTAATTTTCATTGTAAAACCTTGATGTTCATTTCATTTCACCTGAAAACTTTGTAGATCCAACAGCCAAGTTAGATTTGCCCGTTGATACCCCTAATTCATTTACAAACTTGTTACAAACTTCCATTTGACTCCATTTCCCAATGACTTATAGATTTCCCCTTTTCTATCTATGCTTTCGAGATCATCATGTCCCACAAAACGATCAAAAAAACTCATGCTTAATAACTTGCCTAAAATCAACCTTTTTCAAGCAAACAAGTCATATCTTCTCAAACATATTAAGAGATCCCTCTTTGAGACTAGGAGGGCTAGATCCTAGAGCTCTAAAGACGGGTTTATATGTTGCCTTGTCATTTGGTTTGCTAATCGGCCAAAGCATAGGATCCCAACATTCTGGTGATCACGGTGGGAATTTTGAGTATATAGTCACATAAATACCTCTGAAAACTCATTAGACCGTCAGTAAATCAAAGAATATCCAGTAAATTTACGACCTCATCGCCACACTAACATTCTGGCGATCACGGTGGGAATTTTTTGAGTTAAGGTCCCTAAACAAGACACTCAATATTCATTTAAGTGAAATATAGCTTCTTCCGCATAATGGTAATCATGATAGGATTTGTCTGAATCAGTGGCAGTCTAAGTAAATCTTAGAATTGTAAGAGACCCTTATCAAACCTTGAAGAAATCAGCTAGATAAGCCATAGAGTAGACTCTGTTTGTTTCATCACCCTATCTAAGTGTTGAATTAGGTATAGGACACTCTCATAGCCAGAGAACCACATAAAAACTCAGAAAAACCCAAAACATTTCAGATTGGTTTTTAAATAAACCATTGGTGGTGGACCACAAAACATTTTACCCTCAGAAAAGCTAAAAATTTCCACCTGGCGACTCCACTAGCCCCAGTAGGCCTATTACCTCACTAGTTCTTCAGATTTCCTTAGGATTGTGTTAACCAACCTTGAGGAGGTTTAGAAAACTAGTCCCCTATTATAGAAATCACTGTGAGAGGAAAACTTTTGAGAAAACAGTCCTAAAACTTCAAACCTCTCTAAATTTTGGAAACTGAAATCTGGCTTCACATAGGGTCCATACTAGATCCCATCCAGATTCTCATCCCCCTACCATAGTTGACAGTCCAGAGAAGATTTTGTGGCAAACTTGTAGATCTGGAAAATCAACTACTGATGGGACCATATTAAGAAAAAGATATGTTCCTGAAAACCTTACGATCTTGGAAGATCCTCACTTTGACTCACCTTACACAAAGAACCTATTTTTTTAAAGTGATTTAAATCAAGCTGATTTTGAAACCACAGATTTGCAACAGAGCTTTAGTAGAGAGGCCTCACCTTCTACTCCACCTGATTCTCAGCTTCTTCATCATTTCATCTCCTTCCATAACAAATCTTATCATCATCAGTTTGCTGGCCCAAGTGTTTCTTCCACTCGTATCCACACATCCACTGTTCAAAACACTCCATTTCAGCCCACTTTCCCTCTTGTTAATCCACCTCTTGTAAATCCCCCATTATTTCCTATCATGGCAGCATGGTATGCTCCATTAGTGTTACCACAACCTTTGGTTCCCCTACCTAATGATTACCAATCCAAAATTCCCCATTTCACTGGAAATGAACCTACTAATGCCCAACAGCATGTAGATAAAATGAATGATGCTTTTGATTACATGGAAATAGAAGAAGAGACCATTAAGATGAGAATTTTTGCTCAAAGTTTAGGAGGAGAAGCCAATGAATGGTTTAAAAACTTAGCTCCTCACAGCATAAATGATCTCCCTTCTTTATATCATGCATTCATAAACAAATGGGAAATTAGAAAAAACCCCCTCCAAATCCTTTCAGAATATACCAATCTCAAAAGAAACAGTGGGGAAGGTGTCCAAGAGTATTGCACTAGATTCAATAGTGTGTATAATGCACTTCCCCCAGACATGAAACCTCCATTAGGCTTAGCCTTGGCTAAATTTCTAGAGGGCTTTGACCCTGAAATGGCCTACCAACTAAGAGAAAGAGACCTCTCAACTTTAGAAGATATGTAGAGGGGAGCCTTAAGTGTAGAAGCAAATCTGATTGATAAAAGAGCTAGGTTGAGAGAAGAGAAAAGAGTTACATATAGGGATGATACAATTCCATAAACCTCATCATTAGATACTAAAATTGATAACTTAGTGAAGGTAATGGAGAGAATGCTTGAAAAGATAAATCAGAATAATAGAGTGCCTCCTAGAGAAAACCAAAACAGAAGTAGAAACCAAAATCTCAGAAGAGACCTTAATCAAGATAGGAAAAGAGATAATGACCAACAGATTAGGCCTCCCTTTCAACAAAACTATATTGATCAAGAAGAAGAAAGGGAAGTGGAAAGGTTGGAAGAAAATCATGTGAATCTAATAGGATCTGACAATGAGACAGATGTTTTTCTCACTGAAGAAAGGATTCTTCTCTTCAGAAAAAATTGAAAACAACCATGAAGATTCTGAAGATTACAGATTGGGGTTTGAAAATGCAATCATGGAGGTACACAAACAATACAATATTAGAAGCAAAGGGAGCCCAGAAATTTCTAATAACAAAAAAACTATTACTGTTGTCAAGAAAACTTCAGAAAATCAGTCCAAAAAGACAACCAGTAACATCAACACTTTGGCCAAAAATACTGATATAAATAAAGACAAAAACAATCAGCAAAGTGTTGAAAAAAGCTGCCCTAGTACTTCTGCTAGTGGCCCTAACAAATCTGTCCCAAATACCAGTCCAAATAAAAATCAGCAAATCAGAATTGTTGAAAGAATTATAAATGAAAAAACAAATGTAAATATGTCAAGAACAATAGTTCCTTTCAGCCTTGAAGGGAAAATTGCCAAGATTAAAATCACCATACCCTTAGCTGAACTCGTAACTCAGGATGTATATAAAAACCAAGCTTTGAAAGCTTTGAATATAGGCAATGACACTGATACTTTAAACTTGACAGATGATAAACTTGAGTTATTGTTTGGTCCTAAATTTGAAGTAAAATACCAAGAAGGGGCTATCCCTCCCTTCTATGTCAGGCTGAATATACATGACAAAATCTTGCATAATGCCATGCTAGACTCAGGTGATTCACACATTCTTATGCCCAAAGCAGTAATGGAAAGCCTAGGCTTAGAAATTACTAAACAATACAAAGACCTTTACTCTTTTGATTTAAGCAGGGTCAAATGCTTAGGCCTAATCTAATATTTTTGTGTCAACTTGGCACAAATTCCTGCTAAGAGTCTAGTAATGGACATAGTAGTAGCTGACATTCCCCCTAAGTATGGCATGCTTCTATCTAGATCATGGGGATCCAAACTATAGGGGAGCCTTCAAATGGACATGTCTTATGCCACCATCCCAATATTTAACCAAACTAGAAGATTATACAGGGAATCCCGCATGAAATACATGGTGAGAAACGTAGATAGACCAAACAATTCTCCTATCTACTCTATCCATTCAAATTTGGATTCCTTTATCTTATATAATGAAGATGAAATCAGCCAACAAGAAAAGGAAAACAAAGGAGAAATTAGTCTACCAAAACAGTCAAATCTGCCATTAACTCAAGAAAAGAACAGTCTAGATTTTAGTAGCCTTGAACAGCAGAAAGAAAATGAAAATGAGAGTGAAATACGTCGGAAAATAAAATTTTATGGCTCTTGTAGCAAATTAAGTGCAGGGGCTGGTGTATGGATACAGAACACAAACAAAGGATTTTCCTATAAACTGGATTTTCCATGCACAAATAACATTGTTGAATATGAAGCCCTCCTTATTGGCCTACACTTACTCAAAGTTTTAGGAGCTAAAGGAATATCAGTCTAAGGGGATTGTGAGCTAATTATCAGACAAATCAAAGGAGAATACTCAACCAAAAACCCAAAACTCAGATAGTATAGAAATGTTGCCCTTGATCTCCTAAAAACCTTTGAAAAATATGAACTCATTTTCATCCCAAGAGCTCAAAATCATCTAGCAAATGAACTCGCCTTTGCTGCTAGTAATTGCCAAATACCATAGATAAATGAAAAATCCGATATAAAGGTAAAAAATAGACCTGCAATACCTGACAATGAGGATTACTGGCAAGTGTTTGAAGGAGACAAACACATAGATTATTTTCTGCAATCAAAGAATGACTTTGCAATACCAACATCCACTTCAAGCCATGAGGAAGAATTTTTTAATGAAGAAGAAATTCCTGAAACAAAGCTGTCTTTTTCTGCTGATATAAACCATTTTGAACATCCTTTTAGAGCAGAAATAATTGGCAATACAGACCAGAAAGACTTGGAAGTTTTACAGTGTAAAAGTGATACAATTCCAAGAGCTCTTACACCATTAGAACAGCTTTTTGATTTCAATGATGTATCCAAAGAACCAAGGATGGAGCCTATAGAAACAAACATAGAAGAACATAACATAGGTAGCCTAGCAGAACCCAAGATCATAAAATTATCCAGCACTCTCCCAGCTCATATCAAATAGCAATACATAGAACTTTTCAAAGAATTTAAGGATGTGTTTGCACGGGGATACAAGGATCTAAAATCATATGATACCAACATCATTCAACTCAAAATTCCTCTTAAGGATAATCAGAAACCTTTCAAACAAAAACTAAGAAGGATAAACCTTATTTTATTTCCTTTAGTTGTGAAAGAGATTAAGAAAATGTATGATGTTGGGATCATAGTTCCCATCAGGTATTCAGAATGGGTTTCCAACTTAGTATCTGTTGGAAAAAATACTGGGGAAATTAGACTCTGCATCGATTTCATAAATCCAAATAGAGCCTCCCTTAAAGATAACTATCCCTTGCCAAAAATGGATCATATACTTCAAAGGGTTTTTGGGTCTAAAATAATTTCACTATTGGATGGGTTCTCAGGTTACAATCAGGTTTTAGTACTCCCAAGTGACCAACACAAAATTGATTTTGCTACACCTTGGGGTACATTCATGTATGTCAAAATGTCATTCGGTTTAATGAATGCAGGGACCACCTTCCAAAGGACCATGGACATAGCCTTTTCAGAAGAAATAGGCTATTTTATAATCATTTACCATGATGACATTACCGTTTTCTATAAAACTGATGAAGAACACTTGATACATTTAAGAATTTTTTTTGAGAAATGTAGGAAATATGGCTTATCTTTGAATCCCAAAAAGACACTCTTTGGTCTCCAAGAAGGAAAACTTGTTGGCCACATAATTTCTGAAGAGGGAATCAAATTAGACCCTAAAAGGATTGATGGCATATTGAAAATCAGCCATCCTAGAAACCTCAAAGAATTACAATCTTTCATTGGGAAGATAATTTTTTTAAGGAGATTCATCCCCAACCTTGCTAAGCTATTAAGAAATATCAAAAACATGATTAAGAAAGAAGTAGGTGTTAAATGGAAAATACAAGCTAAACAATCATTTGAACTGGTGAAACAAACTCTTACTCAAACACCAGTTCTTATTAGTCCTCATTTCACCAAGGATTTTTATATCTTTTATTTTGCATATGAACATACAATAGCTGCAGTATTACAACAAAAGAATGACATGGGGCATGAACAAACAATATCATTTTTTTGTAGGGCTTTCAGAGATGCTCCACTCAAGTATAACATCATAGAGAAACAAGCCTTAGTCCTGGCAAAAGCATTGAAAGACTTTAGATTCTATATTCGGCATTCTCAAATCATTGCTTTTGTCCCACATACTGTTGTCAAGGATATCCTAAGTCAAGACCCTGATGGTAAAAGGGGAAAATGGATTGCTATTATTCTAGAATATGACTTAGAAATCAAGCCTACCAAACTGATCAAAGGGTAGGGATTAGCTAAACTCATGGCTGAGCCAAAATTCCAACCACTTGATATGAATATGGTTGATGTCTTAGAAGAAATAGAGGAATTCACTGCTCCATTCATTTAAGAAACTTTTCTGAATTCACCTTGGTATGATGATATCATATATGTGCTTCTTTATCTAAATGCCCCTCCTTCTTTGTCTAAAACTAAAGCTAGATTTTTGAAACAGAAGGCTTTAAATTATTGCATATTAGATGGGGTTTTATATTGGAAAAATGCTATTGGAATATTGCTTAAATGTCTACTTGAGGTTGATGCAGGAAAAATCATGCGTGAGATGCATGAGGGAGAATGTGGAGGACATCTGTACTAGAAGACTACAACAAATAAAATCCTCAGATCTGGTTATTATTGGCCCACCCTTTTCCTAGATACTCAGAAACTTGTCATGACTTGCCATAAGTGTCAAATTTTTTATGGTAAGAGAAAACTCCTACCTTTACCTTTACATCCCATCAGTGTTGAGGCTTTCTTTCAACAATGGGGCTTGGACTTCATTGGGGAAATTCACCCATCTTCATCAACCCAACATAAGTGGATCCTCACTGCCACTGATTATTTTACTAAGTGGATAGAAGCAATACCTTCTAGGAATGCTACTGACTCTTTCATTATCAAGTTCCTTGAAACCGATATACTATCCATATTTGGTTGTCCTAGAAAAATTATCACAGAAAATGTTGATGCTTTCAAATCTAAAAGAATGGTTGATTTCTTCCATAAGTATCATACTACCTTGGGTCATTCCACTGCCTACTATCCTCAAGGAAATGGACTAGTTGAATCCTCCAACAAGAGCCTTGTCAATATTATCAAAAAACTGTTGGAACAGAATCAGAAATCATGGCATAGTAAGCTTATTTATGCTTTATGGGCTGATAGATTAACCACCAAAAATTCAATAAATATGTCCTCCTATCAGTTGGTTTATGGCATGGATCCAATATTCCCAACCTCTTTAGGAGTTCCAGTCATGAAACTCCTTCAAGAAGTACAAACTTAAGAGAATGATATACAGAGAAGGATAAATCAGACCATTCATTTACAAAAATCAAGAGAGGAAGCGTACAAGAGAACACAAACAGTCCAAGAAAGCATCAAGAAGTTATTTGACAAGAGGACTAAAGAAAATGATTTCCAAGTTGGAAATGTAGCTCTAAAGTGGGATTCTAGCAGGGAAGAAAAGGGAAAACATGGAAAATTTGAAAATCTGTGGAAGGGGCCCTACATTATTCATTCTATCAGGGGTCATAATGCATTCCTTCTACAAGAGCTGAATGGAGAAGACCTATTTGGAAGTCCTGTCAATGGCAGGATGCTCAAGCACTATTTCTGCCAAAAGTCCTAAATTTCAAAGTTTTTATTTTTTCCACTATGTATAACATTGTTGTTTCAATTTGAAAAAAGAAGAAAAACACAAAAACGATAGAAAAATAAAAGAGGGAAGATTCAAAAAAGGTACAGCTCCATACCCAAAAAAGAAAATTTTCTGAAAGTGAGAAAATCTAAGTGCCACTGTTGATTAAAAGAAAAAATGATATATTGTTCAATCATCTAGCCTAATCATGGCTGAACATTCTTTAAATTTATGTTGATAAGTTAGTAGAACCACAGATTGATAAGATTTTTTCAGACTTGGCTTATTAGTAGAATAGATTAGGATAGAAAGAAATGGCTCTAATCAGACCAAAATCTAAGCCAAAGAAAAGGAAAAAAGAACTAGTTCAAACATGCTTAAAATCTGAACCAAGGAAGAATAGAAAAATAATAAGCTCTAAAAGAAGGATGTCTTTAATTTTCAGAACTTAAGCCTTCACAATTTTGTTTTATTTTTCTGCAAATAAAGTCTATGTGCAGCTTGTACATACAACCATAGACACCATAGCAGATCAGACAATCTAATCCTGATTTGACTATGTTTAAATTTCTTGTTTTAGAAATAGAGAATAAAATCTGTCAAAAAGCTTAATCTTGACAGATAGTAGCTTAGGTAGAAAATAAAGAGTTCAACAGTTTAATCTGGACTCTTGGAAGAAATAAGGAATGTGATTAGATAGTTTTTTTTGTTTTCAAAAATAAAATGTCAAAGAGTTCTCTAGTTCAAATGCACTCAAAAAGGAAGAAAAAATGCTAGGACAAAGTAAGATTGGGTAGGTAGAGATGTTGTTTTGAAGAAGTTACATGTTGCAAATTGATAGAAGTTGTCCTTTTTAGAGAAAAACCAGCAAGAAAAGAAGAAATTTTCCTAATGGATGAGGCACTGGTCTGCTGAAACTCAAATATTTCTGAGGTTCTGGACACCTAAAAGGACAGCTATCCTCCCCAAGTGGAGCCACTGTTATTCATCCATAATTTTGATGATATCCAAAGATGACTAAATTGCCAATCCTAGAAATCTCACTGCCTTCATCATTCTGAGTCTGTCAATTCACCAAAATCTTCATCCATGTCTCCTAAAAGGTTATCTTGCTGTTTCAAAGAAGAAATCTCATTTCAGGCTATTTTATCCCTATTTTTATTAGTCCATTTCCTTCTGAAAAATAGCCCTTTTTCCCTCTATTAACTCATCATTTTCTTTGAAAAAAACTCTCCAAACCATCATAACTCCTTTATATGGTTTGAAAACCCTTTTTAAACCATTAAAATCACTTTGTTCTAGTTTAAAACACCCCTTTTCACCTATCGGAACTTCTAATTTGGCCTAAAAACCCATTTTTGGCCTAAAAAATAGTCTTTTTTATAAATAAAAGTTTAAGCCCTCGAGGGCTTAAGCCTTTCGCTCCTTTTCTCCATATGTCCGAGCGCTATGACCAAGCGCCCAAACCCCCATCGCATTGGCATTCCCTTTTTTCTACCTCCCCCTTATATTTTCCTTTTACCCATCTCCCGATGCGCTATGACTTCCTTGACCCATCCCCACCGTTGATCTACCAAGATCGACGGTTGTCGGAACTCCTCCCACATCCCTCCTCCTAGCCCCTTTTCTTAGCCCTCCACACCTCGTACCCCATCCTTTTTTCCCACAGGACTGCATCCCCCTTCCTTTTTCCCTTACCCCACTCCATGAATTTTTCACATCAAATCTCACCGTCGATCTTTATGATCCAACGGCCCCTATCAAACCCGAACCACTTCGGACCCATCTCCCACTATTCAAACGGCCATCCAATCGTCACTTGCCACTTGTCTCCCACTAAACTCATGCCCGTGCACCTTTCCATCGCGCTCCTCTCCGCACCATCGGATCTGCCCCCCCCTCATCCAACGATCAGGAGCGCATATCACACACATTTGCCTCCCGAGCTTTAACACCTCATTTCCACGCGAAACCACCGGTTTCGTAAAGGACATGTGTCGCGAAATCATTCGATCGCGTTCGTTTTATGAAAAAACCGCTTACCACCTGTTTGTTGCGCGAAAACCACTGGTGGTTTTCAAAACCACTTTTGCCCATTTTTCGCGCCCAAATCCATTTTAAACCCTTTTTTCGTGGTTTTCTCCATTTCCCCCCTCTGCAGCATTCCTCCACTACTCCTTAGCCTCTGCACGCAGTTTTTCCAACCCCGTAGGATTATATAATGTGTTTGTTGGTTTTTGCAGGTTCTATGGCGGTTTTAAGGGCCGAAAACCCTCCCACAGTTTATAAAAGGACGGGCCAGAAGGTAATGAATTTCATAGTCCAAACAGAGGCCAAGTAATGAAGAAAGGGACTGCCATGGTTTCATTTCATGGCTTGATCAGTGCTTATGAGAATGGGTTATAGAATCAAACCCTCGGCACACCAAAAGAAACCCTGCACACAACAAAACAAAGAAAAATCATTGAATTAGGAAGAAAGGCCAAAGGAATAGAGATTAAAAGCTTAATCTGATGATTAAAAGACAAAGACACAGCTAAAGATAAACCAATAAAGCTTTGAAACAGTTCCGAAAGGGGATAAAGGCGAGGTTAAAGGCCAAAGAAATAGAGGATTAAAAGGTTTAAAGAAATCAGATAAAGTGTTAAAAGACAGCAAAGAAGATTAATTTAAAAAGAAAAGCAAGGCTAAAAAGGCCTTAAAACACAGTTTTATGATGAAATCAAGGCAAAATAAGCTTAAGGATAGCCTTGGATACATCAAAGGAGCAGTTATTCACCCGGTGAATCAAAAATGACACCTTTCACTTACTTTATGTCTCAAAGGGAAAATTGGCAGTTATTACACAAAAAGATATTTTAAAATTGTCAGACAATTATTGTAAAGACTGAAAAAGGCCTTAAAGTCAATATTTTAAGTTGTTTCATCCTTAGGAAGTAAATACAGATTTATTACGTAGAGAAGTAGTTGAAAGACATTCCTACCTTATGCCTTGCATGGTTTTTAAAGATAGGAGTGCATTTACTATGTCATTTAATGACATTTTGAACCCTAGATGTTTCCACCTCCTCATTTGCAGCATAAATACTGCATTCGAACTCATTGTATAGAGGGCATTTTGATAACTCTTTGAAGTAATACATAGTTCTGCTGAGATTGAAAAGAAATTGATGTACTAGAACCTGTGGATTTTTTGACATGTTTTTTGATGGAGAAAGCTCTATCATTGGATCCCTGAGCTTGGCTGTTGGTGAAGTATTCTAATCTGTTTATGTTTTTCCTATTTTCCATTATGTTTTCATCATTTCTTACTTACAGTAGAGTAAAAGTTTTAGATTAAGAAATTTCTCCTAGAAGCACCTTAGACCTGTTTACTCTTCATTGTCTTTATGTTTTCATCTGCTGAAGGTTTTATTAAGTAGTTTGACTGTTGTTTCAACCCTTATGCTTGTTTATTTCCTAAATAGTTCAATACAGTGGCCTCAAGAATGATTTATGGTTTTCCCTGCTTCCTTGTTGCTACTTAAAAACTATTTTTGAAATCTCCCTTTAAGTACTTAAGACACTTTATATGTTGCCTTGTCATTTGGTTTGCCAATCGGCCAAATCACAGGATCCCAATAGGAGGGAAGAAGAAATACATAGAGAGTGAGAAGTGGAGAGAGAGAGGGAATGATAAGGGTGAAATAGAGAGAGTGGGTGTATGTTTGGGGGTGAGATAAAGAAAAAAATAAGGAGAGGTCAAGTGAATGGGGGGAGAAGGAGAGAGGGAGGGTCATAGAAAAAAAGTTGGAGGGTGAAGAGAGGGAGAGAGAGGGAGAGGGAGAGAGAGAGAAGTGGGAGAGAAAGGGAGAGAGGGAAAGGAAGATGAAGAGGATGTGAGAGAGTGGAGAGAGGGAGGGAAAGAGAGATGGAGTCGGAGGGGGAGAGAGGGAAGACGATTTCTTGCACTAGATGCATTGATTTTAGCGTGGATGGTGATTTATAATTCTATTTTATTTTTTCACTATATGCATTAATTTTAGTGTAGATATTGAGAGAGAGAGAGAGAGAAAGAGACAGAGAGACAGAGAAAGAGACAAAGAGAGAGGAAATATAGAGGAAGGTAGGAGAGAAAGGGAGAGAGAGGAAGAACAAGAGAGAGGACTTGCTAGAGAGGAAGAGAGTGATGAGGGAAGAGAGAAAATTGGAGGGAAAAGAGAAAGAGAGAGAGAGAGAGAGAGGGATCGAGAGGAAGGACGAAAGAGAGGAGGAGAGAGGGAGGGAGATAGAAGGAGAGACGGATGGATAGAGAGATGGAGTTGGAGGGAGCGAGAGGGAGGGAAGAAGAAATACATATAGAGTGATAAGTGGAGAGAGAGATGAAGTGACAAGGCAGAGATATAGAGAGAGTGTGTATGTTTTGGGGTGAGGTAAAGAGACAAAGAAGAAGAGATGGAGAGAAGGGAGGAGAGAAGGAGAGAGGGAGGGATGTAGTAACAGAGTTGGAGGGTGAAGAGAGAGAGAGGGAGATAGAGATGTAGGAGAGAAATGGAGAGAGATGAAGGAAGAGGGAGGATGTGAGAGAGTGGAGAGAGGGAGGGAAAGCGAGATATAGTTCGAGGGGGGAGAGAGGGAAGAAGATTTCTTGCACTAGATGAATTGATTTCAGTGTAGATAGTGATTTCTAATTCATTTTGATTTCTTGCACTAGATGCGGTGATTTTAGTGTGGATGTTGATTTCTAATTATATTTAATTTCTTGCACTAGATGCATTGATTTCAATGTAGATGATTTCTAATCCTCTATGATTGCTCGCACTAAATGCGTTGATTTCAGTGTAGACGGTGATTTCTTATCCTATTTGATTACTTGCACAAGATGCATTAATTTCAGTGTAGATGTTGATTTCTAATTATATTTGACTGCTTGCACTAGATGCATTTATTTCAATCTAGATGATTTATAATATTATTTGATTGCTTGCACTAAATGCATTGATTTCAATGTATATGGTGATTTCTAATCTTATTTGATTGCTTGCACTAGATGTATTGATTTCACTATAGATGTTGGCTTCTAATCTTATTTTCTTACTCACACTAGATGTATTGATTTCAGCGTAGATGTTGATTTCCAGTCCTATTTGATTACCTGCATTAGATGCATTGATTTCAATGTAGATGTTGTTTTCTAATCTTATTTTCTTGTTTGCATTATATGCATTAGTTTCAGTGTAGACGTTGATTTCTGATTTGAAGTAATTGGATGTACAATGATGGTACATTAATTTTGAGGTGATTGGATTAACATTGTGCATTGATTTCAGTGTAAGCACAAAAAATTATTGACAATGTACGTTGATTTTTGTGTTATAGTAATTCAACCTATTAATATTGAAGAGAAAGAGATACAATGTATGATGTTTAGTACAATAGTTTGAGCTAAATTTAAATGGTTTATGATTTCAACTGTCATTTTCATATAATCGATATGAAAAGATGACAAAACTAACAAGGGTGACAATAAGAATAGTAGAAGAAAATAATTTCAGATTGATCACAACGAAGACTATTTGTAATTGACGTCATTCTTATTATTCACATTTTCTATCATTCAAGACTATTACATTGTCACTTTGCATTCAAAATTTTTATTTCATCATTTTTCATCATTAATGTTATTAACAATATTTATCATCTCAACAAATTGAGGTAACCAAGAAAAATTTAAAATTAAAATGACCAGATAAATATCAGACATATTTAGCATATATAAAATGACTATATTTATATTAGATGTATTTAAATATTATTGATAAAATTAATCATATGTCTGATTGATTTTCCTTGGCCGCACACGACTGAAGCCAACCTAGATCCATCTTAACCCCCGATCTATCAAGTGCCAAGAGTGATCAAATCTCTCAAGGCGCAAACCTTTCCTCGCATTTTTCAATATAAAAAAAAAGGTTTTCACCTCGAGAGATTTGATCCCTCTCGCTTGATAGATCTAGAATTAAGATGGATCTAGGTTGGTTTATGGCAAGAGCTTCCATAAGTTCCTAAAAACTATCTTGAGCCTTTTACTATAGAAATTTTCACATTAGCACTCTTTTCTAATACTTTTACTTTATTTATCATTGATGATGGGTGGAGTATTCACTTAAAACGTGAGATTTTTCAACACCAACTATGCAACATATTTTCAAAAATAATTCCAAAAAGAAGCAAGTTGTGTCAATCCAACTCTTGTTAATATAATCAACACTCTTGTGTACACTAATCTAATGGTGAGGAGCCCCTATCATCTTGATAAACAACAGAAAAATCTCAAGGATTTTTGTTCTAGTGTGAGTATCCAAAAATATCACTTATACTAAATTGATGTATAACAACTTGTAGGAAGTGACTTTATACAAATATCTTCAAAACAACTTTCATCATAAGATTAAAATAGAACTCTAGCATAGAGGAAATGATAAATAAAAGGTAGAAAGCCTATTATGGAGTTCAAAATAATGGAAAATCAATGGAAATTTGGCTATGGGATAAGAATAAACCTCTCTTTAGGATTCTCTACACTTATCACACACTCATATGAAATTTAGGGTAACAGCATCTCTTGAAAGAATCTGAAAGTGTTTTATAACTTGTAATCCCAAAATCAAAAGCAACACACCACATCCTATCTTCATAGCTCACAACTACAGCTAGATACCTAACGTACTTTCTAAAAAAAAAAAACTTTCAAATATTGCTTCAATTCCCTGTTAAAACCATCTACTAGTCAAATTTGACATTGAACCCAATCTAGAAAAAATTAAAAGATAAAAGAGAATTAAAATAATATAACAAGCAATAAGAAAATCAATGTATCTTTTTGTTTTGAATTCCTAAAATATAATGAATTGAAAACATTTGTCATGTAATGTTAAAAAGTTTGAAGATGAAAAATTCCTTAAAACATTAAATAACAATTTTAAAATAAGTTAAGATAGTCACATCTCTTACTATTTAAATTAATTAATAAAAAAGTTAAGGTACTCATATCTTTTCACAATTTTAAAGAATAATATAAAATTTTACTATTTAAATTAATTATAAAAAGTTTAGTTTAGAAAAGAAAAAGAAAAAAAGAACACATCGAAATTTATGTATTTTTAAGTTACCCCGTGAAAGTATCATTACAAAGCGGTAGAAAGCTCAAGCCTTAGCGATAGAAAATTCATTTTGAAGAATGTGAGTCAGCCCGAAAAATAAAATAAAATGAAGTAACGAAAAGATTTCAACCTCTGAATGGAATTAGGAAGTCCATAAATTGATTCGGCCTGTGCTAACTTATATAAGGAATAGTACGTTTGCATTCATTCAATTAGAAAGTAATACGCAAATAATACCACACTGTTCCGAGAAATTTACTCACAACAGAAACCCTAGATCTGTGAACGCTGTTGTAATCTGTTAAATCCAATCAATGTTATTATACCGCTTTTATTTTCTAAATGGTTAAATATTTATAATCATCTGCGCCTAATTTCTTATAATAATATTATTTTTTTGGGAAAGCATGATTTGTGGGTTGGCGACAGGTATGGGGACAGCATGGCAATACGCTGTGGGTGTGGACGGGATACGCGCTTTGTTCTGGCCAGCAAGGGTGTGGACGGTACTTTTGGTTGACCCACTTCACTCCACTCCACTCCACGTGGCAATAAATAATTTGGCGAGGACAATCCTAAGGGAACAGGTTAGGGCACATAACGTAGAGTCCATATACACACAAATCTTTATGGCAAACAACCCTAAGTTGTACAACACAAGTAGGTCGAAGGTCGATCCACGTTTTGAACCTTCTCCTCGGAATATTCTGCCTTCATCACATGGAAAATTTAGAACCCGTATTTTCAATGAAAAATTTATATGAATATTTGAGATTGTTCGTATTCGAACTTCAAAGTCGGTCACATGGAAAAATTCAAATTGCTATTTCTCATAGACGATTATAGTAATTCTCTTCAATTTGAAATCAAATACCTCAATTTTGAAATCATTTTCGCACAATCATGACGCGGTGTTTAAATAATATATATATATATATATATATATATATATATATATATATATATATATATATAAAGTCCATGAACCTATCTACAAGCTCTCTCTTCTTACCTGTGGTATTGTTACATAATTAGGATTCACAACATTCCACGACGGAGAATGCAATTGCTCAAGCAGAAAGCCACACATGTTGGCAACTTTAGGGCTTCAAGTCAGTTTTACCGAAAAAACTAATAAGTTGTGCAAGATCTTTGTTATCCAAGTCAATTGTGACCCATAAATCCATTGTTGACATCACCTATGATATGTTGCATAGAAAAGCTTTTGCATCTTTCTAATCGTGTTTTATGTCAATAGATATAGTTGTCATTGGTTTGCTCTAAATTTCTGCATGCAACTAGCATGTTACATAATTTTTACATAATTTTAATATATGTTTATTATTTGATGTTTGCATTGTACATTGTGTTAACGCAGTGTAGTTTGAAATTTGTGTATTTCTTTATGACAAGAAGGGATCAATCTTGAACAAGAGATGGTCTTGGATCTCTAACGTATACTCTACATTTTAATGTTTAACATAATGCTTTCAAATGTGGCTTGATAAGGTTGGTTACATTGGTGTTAAAGAACAATGTCTAGTGTTAAAATTGTGTCAAAGTTTTTCCAAAGTGTGTTTAGATGTAATGTTGTTGGATACATTGGAACATCCTTAATAGATGGTAATTGACCAAGGATAATGGAAATGCCACCAAATGGAGTGTATTTATGGGGAGGAAATGCTTCACAAAAGTGCTCATTGATGTGACTAAATAGTTTTGCATTATTGAAGCTTATCTTATCGACAAGTATATAGAAAACATGCTTCAATTCTTCATGTATATTTGCGAGTGATTTCCCTTGTAGAGATTTCATCTCATTTATAAGAACATGAAGGGTTGTACATATTGTCGATGCATTTGTGTTAAAGGTTGTGACATGAGTAAAAGTGAACTATGGTAAAAGATAGATTTTGTTGATTCTGGTTGCAAAGCATGCATGTTTAAAGAACCAATCAAATATGAATTTCCTATCCTAAAAATAACCTTGATGGTTAATTTTATCAAAGGGGTTTTTTCATTTCCTTAAAAGTGAAGAGTGATGCATTACAATGGTGGACGAGGAATATAGAAAAGTGTGGATGAAAAATTGAGCATGTGTGTTATCGTAGTTTGGGAGATGAAAGAATATCGTTGTCTGGTTTCCTCTGAGAAGTGCATAGGGTAAAAAGTGTGGTTCCAATTATGGTTGTTGTGAACATCCTGGTGACCAAGCATGTTAAGGTCATGTTGACATGGGAATTTGACCCTTGACAACGACATATGCTTACACCAGCCCAATTATCTCCCCACCCTTGAAATGGAAAGAATTATATACATGCAAGGATTGTTGGGATGTATTAATTATGGATTTTTATCCACCAAAAGTGGGTAACCCAAAGAAAAAAATAATTCTCCCCACTTGTTAGCTAGCCAACCAACAACCATATGATGACCCATGGATAACTTTACTTTACATAAAAGCTCCTCATTTATGCTCTGATTAGTGTTATTTCCCATTTGGCATGCTTAAGGAAGGAAGGTGGATCATCTATCAGAAGGTACATTAACCATTCTTATAATCATGTACTTTCATTTAATGTTTTGGGGTATACTAATATGGATCACAAGCCAAGTTGGATGATTGACCACTCTTGATTGTACCCTTGTTCCCATGCCTCATCTTGAAGGTTATCCCTTTCCCCTAGTTTAGTGTGACCTCCCTTAAGTCCCTTCCTTCAGGAGGGGCGCTAATAAGAGGCACTAATTGAAGTAGAGTTCCCAAGGTAATCCATGCTTACCACATTCCATGTTACCATTATTATCCACATCCATCCTTTGAGTTGATCATAATGTGTCATTAGGACTGGAACCCTTTATCCTCATCTTTGAGTTAGGGCCCAAAAGGTTTCCCTAAGAGGCTAATGCATCTGAAAGAAAGATAAAAGAATATGAAGGCACAAATAAAGAAAGGAAAAATGCAAAAGATGGCGATACATAATAAGCACATGGGAAAAATCCTAACATGAAATCTACCCCACTCATTATCCATCGCCTAGTTGTTCGGTCACGAAAAAGGTATGTTTTACCCTCATGATTAACTTGATTTATTATTAACTTTCATGTGTTTACCTTCATTTTGGGAGTAAATCTGGAAGAATTCATTATAAATAAAGGGCAAAACTAATTACCAATAAATTGTGTAATTATGAGGGAAAAAGGCTAACTTCCGTTGGTTTTAGGTGCAAGAAATCCAAACTGATTAACCGTTGTTCAAACGATTGAAAGGCACTGGCCAGAAAAAGGAAAATGATCTCATTTTTGTTTATACAGGCCAATGACAATCAAGGAGGGCATCGCTCATTCTATAGCAAAAACTATTAGACAGTTGCGAAATCCTCAGGATCTCATGATCCTAAGGATTCACCCTTATCTGTTCTGTTTCTCTGTAAACATATAAAAGATCAATAGATGGAATAGAACGGGAGTTGATTATCCATTTCCTGTAATTTTATTTTATTTGCATTTATTCTGAACAAGAAGCTTTCGCGCTGAGCGATTTTGTACTCTGATTGTTAAATTTAATGAAAGAGATATTGGCTTTTCCATAATATTATTCTGAAAAGAATCTGGCAGAGACTTCTGGAGATCTTGGGCCCAGTCGTTGGGAGTTCTACTGTTGTCTTGTGTTATATTCTCATTTCCCTATTTTGTAATTAATCATCTCTATGTTTTATAGAATTCATAATTGATTCAAATTTCTTCGACATTGAGTGGTTTGCATATTATTGAATTAAAGTCTTAATTTCTTTCATTTACTTCATGAATGTTATTTCTCGCAAGTTATTTGAATAACTAGATTGTTTTTCATTCAGAGTGAGTTTTTTATTTGATCAGCCATTGATAATTTCAATTGCAAAATGTGACTGTGTTAGTTGTTGTTCAGTTACTGCAATATTCCCTGCCTGATTAATGGATTATTGTAGATGTTGATAGATTGATGTATATGTTAGCCCGTAATTCTGGTTCAGAATTAATTCCTTTAAGTTTGTATTTCCATCTGCTTTCATAGAACATATTAGAATTAAGTTGAGTTAATTGGTTAAAGTTATTTAATGATTGCTTTAATTGCTTTGATTGAACTTCAAGAATTATATTTTGCTTCTACAACAATTTCAATTTAATAACCTCTAATTTCACTCGCATAGACTGTGCTGAATACTCTTGAAATAAAAATACTTACCCTAGGTTGATGATCATGGGACATCCTCCACTTTCAGCTATTAATGAAATTGTTGATTTAAGAGTCTGGTTAAGTTCAAGAGGAATCCGAAAAGTCGAGGATATCGCTGAGTGGGACATCAAAGGTAATTGGCAGCGTTGGAGATTGCCCATCATTCCAGCGCATTTAAAAAATCAGTTGACTACTCTCACAGATGTTATCACAGATTTTACACCTGTGCACAAGGATAAGGATGACTCTTGGGGATGGGGGAAAACAGGAGTGTACACAGCCAGGCAAGGATACTTACAGATGCAAGGCAAAAAGGTCTCTCAGCACCCGGAAACAGTGTGGAAGCAGATCTGGGAAAACTTCAGCATTCCCAAGATAAATTTCTTTTTCTGGACCTTATTTCACAACAAAATTCTGACTGGAGATAACCTGTGCAAAAGAAACATAGCAGGTCCTCATCGATGTGTGTTCTGCAAAAATGCCTTGGAAACCTCAGTTCACATGTTCATCGATTGTGAGTATGCTCAGAAGGCCTGGACTAGCTTCTTGACAGGTCTGAATGTGAGACCTCCTGTTCATTGTTCGATCACTGACATGTTCTCGTCTTGGAGAGCTCGATATCCCCTCAACATCGCTGAAAAATCTCTCTGGCTTAAGGTGTGGATTGCAGCTCCAAAATATGTTTGCTGGAAGCTGTGGCTTGCCAGGAATGATATTGTATTCAATCAAAAAGAAACAACTGCAGACAATGCAGCGGAGCAGGCCAAGAAACTACTTTTAGAAACTCTGAGACATTCCATTGTCAAAGAAGATAGCTCCCTTCGAAAGGAAGAAAGGGCATGGCTGGATGGCTTCTCCCCCATGCCGAGAACTTCAGTAACCACTCGTCCAAATCATAAGGAAAAATGGCAGATTAGAGACACCTTGGATAGTTTCCAGAAGTGGTGGAAATCACAAGGTAAATGCACTATCTTCTTCGACGGAGCCTCGAAAGGCAACCCAGGCAGGTCTGGAGCAGGTGGGGTTATATACTTCCCGAATGGGAGAAAGGAGGACTTCAGCTAGGGTCTTGGGTTTAAAACCAATAATCAGGCCGAAGTCCTCAGTCTTTTAAAAGCTTGTCAACTGGCCAGAAAAGGAAACTCAAGGGACATCTTAGTATTTGGAGACTCTGAATTGTTGATAAAATCCTTAATAAACAAAAAAGGGCTTAAGGATCCAGTACTAAACAAACAACTTACAAGAGTGAACAGACTTCTGAAGGACTTCTCCACAGCTCAAATCTTCCACATCCTCAGAGATTTAAACACAGAAGCAGACACATTGGCAAATACAGGATGCACCCTAGAAAAGAGCATGATCAGCATAAATGCAGGGGCACCGAATATGGCATCTATTCCCTAAATGGGCAAGGCGTCCTTGCAAAAGCAGAGAAATGTAATGACAGAAACAGTGAATTGTAATGCTTGATCTGGCTTTGGCCATTCCTCTCCATCAATAAAAATATCCGTTACAGTTAAAAAAAAAAAAATGTAGGCATTAGGATTATTTTTAAATAGACATCTTAGTGAGCCAACGTTTTGACGCCGTTTCCGGGGAGAGTGTTTACAAGTGATGTTTTTATTTTTCATTTACTGAAGAAAAATTGGGTATTAAAAACGAAAGGTAAGAACCTGTGTACTGGTAAAGCAAAACGCTTTCCCATTGTCTCGCTTTTCAGCAAAAATATAGAGCTTGAATAGAAGTAGTTTTTTTATGAATGACTAGAAAGCAAATGATAGAAACAAATCTGAACCTTCCATCCAAATCCACGAAACCCAAGGGGCCGATGACCCTTGGAAGAACAACATTCATAGACAAAATCATAAGGAAAGCGGAATCTAAGGCATCTGTAGGACCCAAAATCATTTCTGAAAAGAGTCCTACTATAATCCCTCAGGAAGTAGGCTCACCATCTGCAGCTTATGCCGAGATCCATAGTGAAATGAAAGAGTCAGAACAAAGCTTTCAGATAATGGAACATATAAATCTTGACCCTTCGCAAGATGGAAATTCTTGCAATTTGAAAGAAGGAGAGGGAGAAACCAGTGGTGCTATAGAAAAAAATTTAAAATATCCAGAGCCTGAATCTCCTAAAATCTTGGTTGACAAAGAAATGCCTAACATCCCAGACCGTGGTAGTACTATAAGGGCTTTTCCAAAACTGACTTCTAGTCTAGCTCGAATTATTCTCCCAGACTAGGAAATCCCTGAAGGTTATTGGCACATCTTTGATTAGATGGCGCACAAACAACCCTAGGGACAAACATCAACATTGGAGTACCCCATTGTTAACCCGATCGCAAATGCCCCTATGAAAGCTATTCCATTACAAAACATCCCCACTTTCCATGGAATGACTTCGGAAGATCCGAATGCATTCTTATTTGAATTTGATGTTTTGTGTAGGGGATATGATTACACCACTGACCCTAAAAAATTTAAATTGTTCCCTTCTACATTGACAGGGGCAACCTTACGCTAGTTTATAAGGCTTGGTGGTGGAACCATTAATAATTGGGATCAAATGAAAAACTCTTTTCTTGCTAAATACCAAGATTACTGGTGAACTAGAGAATTAAAAGATGAAATCTTCAACATGATTGCAAAAGATAACAAGACATTAGAAGAATATGTTGAGCAATTCCAATATAATTTGCAAAAGTCCCCATATACTGTATTGTCTAAAGATGTCCTAAAAGTAACAATGATAAAAGGAATGAAAGATGAATGGATAGAAACATTAAATCTAATGGGGAAAAGAGACATCTATTAGGAAAGTTATGACGATATTATTTCATTTTGTGTCAGGTTCTCTAGAGGCAGCACACGCATGAGACCAGTAGGACGGGATTCGGCTGTCAGAAATAACAGAACTTCAGGTGGCAGCGTAACACGAATAGAAATCGGTAATCTTTTGGAAGATTTTAAGATTGACATCTTTAGTACCCTTACGACACAATTAGATGTCGTGCAGGCCAAGCAAAAACAAGTATTAGCAGAAAAAAAAACTTGGCTATATTTTTCCCACACTGTCGAAAGAAACACAACTAGCGAGAATTCCCATTGGACATGGTCCAAACATGCGCCATTTGTACCAAAGACCACGCCACTGAACAACGCCCATCACTACCAGGGTTGAAAGTAGTCTTCAAAGAAGCAAAGGAGGAAGCTGAACTAGTATATTTAATAAATCAACGTCGACAATGGCAAGCCTGAACTACAAGTATGTCACAAGATCCATCTTAATTCTTTTCATCTTCCCAGTTTAATCAACAACAAAACCATAGGGTAGCATGGAAAATTCAACCACCTTTTTCTACCTGGCCATCTCAACCATTCTCCATGCCCCCTTGGCCAACTCAATCCTTTTCAGGAAACGGTTGGCCAAATTCTTCTTTCTCTCCTCAATCTTGGCAGAACAATCCATATTCATCCTAGTGGCTTGCCTCTACCTCAGAAAACACCAATTGGTCCCAAAACTAGCAGCGACACTTGGGAATAACCAATTCACCTATGGGAATGGGTCCTCAACCTTAACCCACATTACCAACTCCATATCCAGTACCACAGAATTCTTACCCTCTGATACGCCCTCAACTTCCAGCTCAACCAAACCCAAATCCCAACAATAAACCAGTGCAATTGATCCAAATCATTTAAAATCTCAACCTCAAAATTGAGAAAAAAGAATGCAGTGAACTTAGTCTGATATCTGGATGCGTTATTAGCCCAGGGGAAGTCACATACCCACAATAAGACAAATCAGAACCCCCAACTGAAATTAATCCATCAATATTAATCGATACAAAAATAAGATAGGAAGAAGGCACAAGTGAATAAGAAGACTCTGGGAAAATTGTCTGTGCTTCTCCTCCGTTCCCCGAAAGATTAGTGATACCTAAACCAATTGTCTATCCAAATTTTGATCTTTTCGGGGAACTTAAAAATATTTGTATTAAAATTCCTCTCCTCCAGGCCATTCAAGACATCCTTATCTATGCTAAGACAATTAAAGAACTATGTACAAAAAAACCTGTGAGGAAAAAAAAAACTTCACCAACTTTCCATGTCGTAGGAACCTTGTCTGATTTATTATTGGGAAGGGAGACACCTATAAAGTATGAATATCCAAGGAGTCTTATAGTCACATTCAAAATCTATGGCCGCTCTTTCACAAATACGCTAGTCGACTTGGGCGCAACCATTAATATTTTGATTGCAGAAACTTCTGAAACTCTCGGCATTACCGCTTTAAAACCAACCTCCACCTTGTTGGAACTCAATGATTGATCAGCTGTCAAACCAGAAGGAACTTTGTAAGACATCATGGTTTATGTTGATTCATGGAGTACCCGGTAAATTTTCTAGTCATAAATCCAAAAAGATGATTGGACAGACATCCCTTGATTTTGGGTCGGCCTTGGTTGGCCACAGCTGACACTTACATAGATTTTCGTATAGGAAGCATGACCATTGCTAAAGGGGAGGCTATAAAAAATCTTGTTATATATCCCCCGGCCAAACCAAGTCTTCCCATTGTAAAAATTCACAAACACCCTCCAA
The DNA here is from genome assembly GCA_034641835.2 of Pinus albicaulis. Classification (NCBI taxonomy): domain Eukaryota; kingdom Viridiplantae; phylum Streptophyta; class Pinopsida; order Pinales; family Pinaceae; genus Pinus; species Pinus albicaulis. The sequence continues at coordinate 66,675,629 of CM076569.1, read as the reverse complement.
CATACCTAGAAGAAAGCATTCGTTCACCACTCACAATAGCCGAAGCACTTTAATTCAAAAATTGGACTGAAGATGACATAATAAATAATTTTATTAATCAACTCGTTGTTGCAGAAAATGAAAAATACCAAATGTTAAAAGCAATCCTTGATAATGGGGCACATGAAGACCCTTTGTAATATTCCAAAATTAGAATGCAACTAATTGGAATATTAATTTTTTCTTTTGTCATTTAGATAGATGAATAAGTGGGTAGGGAGACCCATAAATCTCTTTAGTAGGAATAAAATCCCTCTTAATGTGAATAGGGATCATCTTGATAGCTAGATAAATCACATCCATGTGTGAACACGGGCTAAAGCATGTTGACAAGTTCAATGTTGACCAAATCAACAACGCTGGTATGGAGGGAGTGGATCATTAATGAGAGACATCACAGTGTTAATGGGAGAAAGTCTCCATGAGAGTAGTGGCTTTAATGAGTGGGACCCAATGTGAGAAGGGTCACAATGCATATAAGGAATGGTAATGCAACCATAGAGAGTGAAGTAAACTTTTGGTGGTTCAGCCATTTGAGACATGCAAGAGTGACTGCTTATGCAGATTTTACTTAAAGGCTTATCAAGAAATTTGATAGAAGAAAACCAGAGGAAGAGAAAATTCCACCACCACTTGTTGCAGGAGTACTTGCATCAAGAGAAGGAACACTTGCACCCTTGTAAAGTGGTCTTGATCTCTTGACACTTAGAGTTCCATGCATTATTCAGGAGATGCATGAGGAGGAGGAGACTTTTACCAGTGTTGGTGCAGTAATAGAGGAGTAGCCATCATCATCACCAACAGTTGGAGGAGTCATTAAATCAGTGGGAGGAAGCCTTGTAGCAGTACAAGTTTTTCTTGAAGATCATCTTAACCAAAGTATGAAAACATTTCCACTTCCTATTATTTTAGCACATCATATGGAGAGTTGTGGGGACATGCCATCAGGGAAATTGCATGACCTAGAGTCAAAGCACACTGCTGATTTGGAGCAGCAGACTATCGCTACGCAGAGGACCCTTGAATGGTTCAAGGAGGAGACGTATAACCATCCTGGTATCTCATTGATGAGCTACACACAACACTTTGGGTTGGAGTGTAGAGTTTTGGAGGATAGGATGAGCATAATCTTAATCAATCTAATGCAGAACCGTGTGTTCAGCATTGTGCATGATCATGAGACAGCATATGCACCATCATGGATATCAACAGTGTTGTCCTTGAACAACAGTGATGAGTTGGGGACCCAACTATTATTGGGACATTCTGATGACCATTATACTTGTATAGCAGTGGATAGGCAGATGGTTGATGGAAGACATCTTATGATGGAGGACATATCCCATTATTATGATGGATCCTTCTTGATGAGCACTTCACAGCTCAATGAGAAGCTTTTGCCTACAGTATATTTGGAACCTTATGGGTTCAATTTGGTCATTGATGAGTGGTCTTCATATGGATATATCTAGGAGGTTTCACTTCAAAATTTCATGAAGTGCAAAGATAGTCATCAGATTTGGGAGGATGGTATTCTCCATTGGAGGGATACCAATTTGGAGCAGGATGGAAGACACCCATAGTTGGATGGATGGGTGATGATAATGAGCAAGGAGTTGGTGAGCTACTTGCAGATCTATGACACATGGCAACAGGAGGCATGGATGCACTGGCTACTCTTGAAAAAGTTTTGCCATCATATGACATATCCTATTTCAAAAGGTATGTTATGGTTTGGAGCATTGCATGGCACCCATATGATATGGCAGCAGAATATTTGGTTGTATGGGATATTCTACAAGTCAACCATCATGATGTTACCTCGTGAATTGTATGATGATGATATGAGGAGGTAGCAAGAGACATTGTTTCTTTGGTTACTCTTGGGAGAGTATGGAATGATTTACTCACATATCTTGCATGATGTTTCAGGAGTAGATGGTAGCACAATCATAGTGAAAAGGGGCTACTCCTTAGCTTTGGAGGATTAGGAGGTACTTCCACATAGGAAGGATTCTCCCATATGTAGCAGCATTATGATATGTGACTCTGGAATTGGGCATGTCGAAGAGGGGAGTCACAAGATGACAGGAGCCTTATCACAAATGCCAACAACGTTGTCACTTGGGAGTATGTATCTATTGATGGAGTGTTCCAGGGGGAGTATGTATCACTTCACATTTCAGACCACTATGGGAAGATTTTCATGGGAGGGCTCATCCATGGACCTCATTTTCAGCCTACTCACAGTGCATGGTAAGAGTTGTGTTTTTTCACTTATTGATCATCTAAAAAAATATTTGAATTCTCTTTCCATTTATATACATTGCATTTCTCCACAAGAGGGAAAGTTTCTATTTGGGCTTCCTGGTCTTTCTAAGACCAACATATGTGATGGAGATAGCCATTTCTTGTATGGCTTTGGGCAAGTATTGTTCTATTCTTGGTATTCTCAGGTGATACACAATTCCATTTACTACTTTCTAGTAGGTGAGAAAACATGTACAACTAGAAAATGGTTGGAAGACAACTTGCCACATTATGTTCTGAAACAACAGGTAGAAAAACTACGCAGTCACCACATGGGGAACTATTGGCACCATCCAACATCTCACAAAACACTCAGTGTCTTTCTCATCTTGATGCTATGTTGTTATGATGTACTATTAAGCATATGTGGGATGGATTAGGCAAACAAGGTTCATAGAACCAAAGAGTGGGTCTTTGAGGATCCAATTGGCTTATTTCCTCTTGAGAGAAACATTATTGCAGCCCAAGAATAACAACAAATCTACACTTTTCATAAGTGGAGAGAGATGTTGAGATTCCACAAGATGATGATCCTAGTGAAAATTAAGCAACTTCACCAGGTGGGGCCCGCAAGCTATTTTTAGGTGTATTTATATTTTTAGAATGGTGATAATATTATAAAATTAGCATGAGACTAATTCTAGATGGTTGAGAAAATTCTATCTTTAGATGAGTTTCTATTTTTAGATCATGGGCGAAGTCTATTTATAGATCGCAAATCTAAAAATAGAATGCATGTCGATTATTATTATCCCTTAATGATAATGAGACAATAAATAATAACTTATTTTCTTGAAGCACTTAATTTCAGTTAACTGATGTGGAAAACCAGTTAGCTAAAGGAATTATGTATTCCAAGGTTGGTTGGTGGGACATGCACAATGGACTTCGTTGTAACTGATTGTGGTAGAGTTGTAACAGAGTTGGAAGAGTAGTTATGTGAGTTGTTATTTAGTTTAACTCAGTTAAGTGAGTTAAACTCAGTTGTGCTAGTTGGAACTAAAGATATACTAGTGAGAGATGAGTGAATTAATTATTTAATTAATTCACAAGAAATGTCTTACTTGCAATTGAATAAATGCAACAGTTAACTACTTGCATGTCAGATCCAGTGGAGACCCAGTGGAGAGATAGGTGAAAGGGTGTGTTTTACTATCAGTTGTGACTATAGTGATGCATTCAATGAATCTACACACACATTGGAGTTTCCAATGAGGATTGTGCAGTCAAGGCAAGATCAAATTCATTCAGGGATCTTCTTCAGTAGGGATTGCGCAGTGGAGGCAGGTTGTTAGGAGGCAGTAAATTAGTGCATGTGTGAACCAATTTTTGTATGACAGTGTGAGACGATTGTATATTGTACTGAGAGCTCTAAGAGTTGAGATTTGTATGAGATTGTTTCATGATTCCATGATATACATAATATATGATAGTTGGGATTTTAGCTTTAAGATTTCCCGGTAAAACATCTTGTTATGTGCGATTGATTTTTCTTCATATGTTTGCAATTGGAAATTTAATTTCCGCAAAGAACTGAGTAGAAGGGTTCTATATTTAACAGTAGATTTAATTGTTAGATCAGGGGAGTCCAGAAATAAATTATTATGTTTAAAAATTTCTACAAGAGAGACAACATGGGATAGAAAATTTGGTCTATCATGTTCAGCTATGCAAGGTGGAAGATTTTTCCTATGAATTACCATTTTGGAGGTCGATTCATTTTGTGTGGATGATAGCTTGGGGATTGGAGCTTCGTAGGGGAAGGAAGGTTCCCAATATTTTTCAGATTCCATGCCTCAGGAAGGCCTCTAGACAACATATATTTGCCTCCATGGATACCCCACTTCTTCACGATGAGAGCCATTTGGGTTTATCACCAAAGGCTAACTTGTACACTTGGGAGGAGAAACTAGGGGGCATATTTATGAGAGAGCATCTTGTTCAGTTGAGAAGCTTATTATATGAGGATGCTATAGGAGGATGAGAGGAGGCTCTTCAGTTCTATCCTTGCAGTTTCTTGACGACAAACAAAATTTGGGAGGGGAGGACTGTAATATTCCAAAATTAGCATGCAGCTAATTGGAATATTATTTTTTTCTTTTGTCATTTAGATAGATGAATAAGTGGGTAGGGAGACCCATAAATCCCTTCAGTAGGAATAAAATCCCTCTTAATGTGAATATGGATCATCTTGATAGCTGGATAAAGCACCTCCATGTGTGAACAAGGGCTAAAGCATGTGGACAAGGTCAATGTTGACCAAATCAACAATGCTGGTATGGAGAGAGTGGATCATGAATGAGAGATAGCGCAGTGTTAATGGGAGAAATTCTCCATGAGAGTAGTGGCTTTAATGAGTGGGACCGAAGGTGAGAAGGCTCATCATGCATATAAGGAAGGGCAAGGCAGCCATAGAGGATTATGTTTTATGTTATTGATTATTGATATTGTGGTCTGTATGACTGTTTCCACTCTTCAGCTATTTAGAGGAGTCTATTGTGCTATTTAGCACAAGGGTGTTCCAGAGCTGGAATCCCACACTCATCCTCAGGGGACTTCGAGTGCCTACTTAGGAGAGTTATCATTGAGCTGAATATTCCACATTCTGGCATTAGAACAAGCTTTAGTCTTCAGCTACAACTCAGTTTCTATTCAGAGTGTGTTGTGTTGCAGGGTAGAAGCAGTGGAGGATTGATAAGGCCATTTTCCGAGTTTGTTTTTTAGTGGAGAGGTAGCCTTTCCATTGGGAGGCCAGAAAGGAAGGTCAAAGATATTTATTTCATATTTTGGCACCAGGCCAACCTAATTCCACCTCCTACAACTTAGTTTCCCTCAAGGACTATGTTATTTTATTGAGTATTTGCAGTGGAGGTTTCAGTGCTACATTTGGAGGGTTAGATCTTCAGTGTTGGGATCAACCTTTCACTTGGAGGATATATTGGAGGAGATCTATACATTCTATATCAGTTTCAGCCACCTCCTTCCAGTTATTCAGTTTGCAACTTCTATTCATTCCTAGGGCTATATTCCGGCATTTTGCATTTTTGTGTATTTCCAAAAACCCTTTCTGGGTTGTCTTGGAAATGTGCTTGGGAGCTTAGATCTCCATCCTCAACACTATTTGAGCTATATAACAACAAATATATGTATTTACATCTTCCATCAACAGTTATATCCACTAAAACTACGTTATCTTAGCCTTTGGCACTATTGTGTAGTAGTGTTCTTCATATTTCATGCAATTGTTCTCTTGAGGCTTGTTTTTCCCAACTTGAGTGACTTTTTGATCTAAAAATGGAACTATTTATAATGCTATGCAAAGTATCCATTTCCATGTAATTAAGTTTGCAAATTATTCTCCATGTCTTGCAGGTTAAACAAAATGTTTTTGGTAATTGTTTCTGAGTTTTTGTGTGAGGAAATGTTAATTAAGTTTATTGTTTAACATATTATATTAGAAATACACAGCAAGAGAAATTCACCATATCATAACACAGCAAACTGATGAGGCAGTTCACCCCTCTTGGCCTACATTTGCCAGGTCCAAGGCTCCCAATGGGCATGTCCTTGCTCTGTTAAGTTGCTCAAAATGGTTATACAGTGAAATATATGCCTAAAAAGGAAAAAAAGTTGTGAATTTGACTTCAGAAGACATAAATAAGCTAAAAATGGCTTTTGTTTCACCTCAAACAGTGAAGTACAACCCAATACAGCTCCATCTTCCTGATGGCCCTAGTGGCTCTTTCCTCTTCCCTGAAGAAAAAATGGAAAAACACCTATGCTCACTCGGAAACCTGTCCCAAACACTTCATAATGTTAAATAAACCCAAAATTGACTAAACTTTCGTCCAATTTGGCTCAATATTGAGGAAGTTATGAACTCCCAAAGAAAACTGCCCAATGTCACTTAAAAACCCCACCAAATGTGGGCTAACTCTAGTTAACTCCGCTAAAAATGGCATAAAGGCAGATTTGGTGGAACGCGCCCCAAAGAAGGCGGAACCAAAAGCAGTTATAATAAATGTTATTTATTGTGGTCACATGGACTATTTGATCCCGCCGAAACTGCCGGCCTCACCATACTACGTAACTGAAACTCTTGGAATTTAATATTTGTGATGGGGCAGTCACATTCCACGTTAACCACCAACATAAATGGTTATGTAAACTACTGCGAAGTGTTACTTCTAGTCACGGCCATGCGGTCACGTGGAATCGAGGGTTGTCGGGCTAGCCCTTAAGTTTTCCGCCCAATACATTTCCAAACTTCAAATATGACTTTTGAATGTTATATGTTAAGAACTTCAATGGCTTGGATGGTCGTGTGCTTGTGCTTGCAGGGGCTAGACCCGCGTTTGAATCCAGTGAAGTGGAAACAAAATTTTTAATACGCCTTTCATCTGCGGCCTGGGGCCACGTGGTGGCCTCTGGGCCTGCCACGTGGCAGCCCATGATTGGCCCAAATTTACAAAGTCAACTGAACATCCAATTAAAACCTGCCAAGTGTATGCATATCATTAGCTTGCTTGGAATATTCTGGGTATTTTTTGGAATATTCTATTTTTTTATTTTTCCAAATTTGAAAAGCCAAGCTTGGTCAACTGTTTTTGGAGTTTTACTCGAGAATTCAAACCTTCATAACTTTCACGTACGACGTCGGATTTGAGTCCCATTTGTGGTGCCAAAATCACAATGATGAGGCCTTTCCGATCGTTTAGATTTCAACCAATTCTAAGCATTTCCATTTTTGAGCATTTTTTTTCAACTTGGACATGATCACCTGATCACACCTCCCAAATGGGAAGCTTTTGGACCCCAAAAGCTCTCTGAATTACAAAAATTGAAGATGAGGAGACTAATTCTCCACTCTTCCAACCTTGAACCATTGAAATCTCCCTAACTTCATCAATTTGAGATTCTCATAAAAAGATAAATTCTTCCTTGAATATGCGGACTGACTGTTGCTAACCTTGACTGAGTCATGATGAAAATTTTTGAAATTTGTAGAACAACAACTATAATTTGCAGAAAACATATTGCTCCTACAATGGTATACCTTCAAAGGAAACTGAAATTGAGATTCACCTTGCCAATTGTCCTTATGGCGAATTTTTGCCGAATGAGCCATGTACTTGCGTCGATTCCCGACCAAGTTTTCTTGCCATACCAATCTGCCATTCTGAAACCAACAATGACCCATGCTGAAATTTGTGCCCTCTTTGCTTGCATGCTTTACCATCTCTTGGATTTGTGCACCACCTTGCACCGACACTTTGTTCTCTACATCGATTGACACCAAAGACAATTTCTGCAATATCTTGTCATCTTCTTCCAAAGACGACCTGCTTTCAGACTAAAACATATCATCATTTACGTCAGCAATAACATGAAAATTATTATGTACAAAATATTTTTGTTTAATCATCAATAATGTCAAATTTTTATTTGCATTGACAAGCCTTTTCAACTGCCCTGCATTCACTAAAGACGATTCTAGCTTCTTCCGATGTGCTCTCACAATAAACTCCTTACCATCCTTGAACAAATGGTACTTGTTCTCATGGTGATGGAAGATCATTTTTCTGTCATATAAATATGGACTACCCAACACCACACCTATAATGTCAAGCAGTACCACATCTAATTCAACCAAGTAAACATAATGAGTTGTTATGGTGAAGCGCAACATGCACTTCCTTGAAACTTGTAAATTAGCATCCTTGCAAATCCAACCAAGTGGATATGGCTTAGGATGTGGAATGGTTTCAAGTTTCAGCTTCTTGACTAAGTCTTCTGAGATGAGGTTTGCTTGAGACCCACTGTCAAATAGTTTGTCTATCTTTGTGTGTTTTTAAATTATCCTAACATGAAACAAATCTATCCTCCTCTCTTCATTTGGAGTTTCCATGTGATAGTTTAAAGTGACAGAACTGGGATTTGTTTCTTTTAAAATCTCTTTCCCCTTTATGTTATTTAGCACCATGGCTATGGTTTTATTTTCATCACCTGATTCAAACCCTAAGTCTTGTTCAGCAATTGCAACCGTTTTGCCCTTTTCTTTGGCCTTATCTTTGGTTTTAAATTTTTCTGGTTTCAACTCCGGATGAAGTTTCCAATAATGGTCTTCATCGTGGATTATTTTGGAATAGTTTTTACAAAATAACTTTCCTTTTTCTTCCTAGAGTTTTCATTTCTTTTTCTTCCTTTGCCTTTAAATTCACTACCCTCATTCCCATCAAAAGATTGTTTACCTCTAGCCTCTAAATGCGTAGCTTGTACACAAACTTCGGCTAGACTAGTAGGATTGAACATAAGGATAGTATGTATAAGATAGCTATGTAACCACCTATATATTTCAGCAAAGTCTCTTGGCTATGCAAATCAATTCCAAGTAATAAAGCCCTTTCTCTAAACTCTTGAGTGTAATCTTGAACACTTTGTCCCTTAAGTTGTCTAAAACTTTGCCAATTCATGATAACCTTTTGTAAATGAGCTAATGGATAAAATTGTTGTTTAATTGCGGAAAAAAATTCAGCCCATGATAAAGTGATCTTACCATGTTTTTTAATTTCATCCTTGTTCTTGGCCTCCCACCATACCAATGTTGCTCCTTCCATTCTTAAAGAGGCTAACTGAATCTTGGTGTCGTCTTCATGAAGGTTTTGTATCCTCAAGTAAACTTCCAACTGTCTCATCCAATTGTCAATTTTCTCTGCATTGACCTCACCATTAAACATAGGCAACTCAAATTTAACATCAAGCTTTAAAAATGGACTTTTACCAGTGGTTTTAGACTTGTGAAATTGATTCACTGAAGTTGAGGATGATGATGTAGAGGAAGAGGATGAAGATGGGGATGGAGGATCACCATTTCCTCTGTGTCCTTTCTTTGACTTTTCATCACTTTTCTTTCCTCCTGAAGAACCCTCTCCTTCTTTCTGGTGCTTAGACCCTTCTCCAACAAGCCTGTCATTCCTTTCTTGGTAGAGTATCCTTACCATCTCCGTCATGTCTAGGAAATCCTTTCGGAACACCCGTTCGTCTTCTTTGGGATCAATGTCTTTAAGAGCTTCTCCTTCTCTCAAAGACATGCTTGAGGCTTCTTCAATGGCTCTTGGAGGTGGCTCTCTGGCCCTTCTTGGTTGAGGATTACTACGTGCACTAACCAAGTGTCCTTCACCTCTCTTGAGTTTAAGCCTAGTAAGCATCAAAACTTGCAAACAATCAACTATATATTTTCACAAGAAAAAATGCAGAGTAAAACTCTAGCTCCTAAGGCTCAAATACTAAGCTCTGATACCATCTGATCTGAAAATGAAACTATTTGTAATGCTATGAAAAGTATCCATTTCCATGTAATTAAGTGTGCAAAGTATTATCCATTTCTTGCAGGTTAAACAAAATGTTTTTGGTAATTGTTTATGAGTTTTTGTGTGAGTAAATGTTAATTAAGTTTATTGTTTAACATATTATATTATAAATACACATCAAGAGAAATTCACCATAGCATAACACAACAAACTGATGAGACAATTCACCCCTCCTGGCCTACATCTGCCGGGTCCAAGGCTCCCAATGGGCATGTCCTTGCTCTATTAAGTTGCTCAAAATGGTTATACAGTGAAATATATGCCTAAACAGGAAAAAAAAGCTGTGAATTTGACTTTATAAGACAAAAATAAGCTAAAAATGGCTTTTTTTTCACCTCAAACAGTGAAGTACAACCCAATACAGCTTCATCTTCCTAATGGCCCTAGTGGCCCTTTCCTCTTCCCTGAAGCAAAAATGGCTAAAGAACACCTCTGTTCACTCTGCAACCTATCCCAAACACTCCATAATGCTGAAGAAACCCAAAATTAACTAAACTTTCGTCCAATTTGGCTCAATATTGAAGAAGTTATGACCTCCCAAAGAAAACTACCCAATGTCACTTGAAAAACCCCACCAAATGTGGGCTAACTCCAGTTAACTCTGCTAAAGATGGCATAAAGGCGGATTTGGTGGAACATGCCCCAAAGAAGGTGGAACCACAAGTAGTTATAATAAATTTTATTTATTGTGGTCACATGGACCGTTTGATCTCGCCGGAACCGTCGGCCTCACCATACTACGTAACGAAAACTCTTGGCATTTAATATTTGTGATGGGGCGGTCACATTCCGCGTTAACCGCCAACATAAACGGTTATGTAAACTATCGTGGAGTGTTAATTCTGGTCGTGGCCATGCGGTCACATGGAATTGGGGGCTGTCGGGCTAGCCCTTAAGTTTTCTGCCCAATACATTTTCAAAATTCAAATATGACTTTTGAATGTTATATGTTAAGAACTTCAATGGCCCAGATGGTTGGGTGCTTGTGCTTGTGGGGGCTAGACCCACATTCGAATCTGGTAGAGTGCAAAAAAAAATTTTAATACGCTTTCATTTGTGGCCTGGGGCCATGTGGTGGCCTCTGGGCCTGCCACGTGGTAGCCCATGATTGGCCCAAATTTACATAGTCAACCCAACATCCAATTAAAACCTACCAAGTGTCTGCATATCATTAGCCTGCTTAGAATATTTTGAGAGAATATTCTTTGGAATATTCCAAAGAATATTCTATTTTTAATTTTTCCAAATTTGAAAAGTCAAACTTGGTCAACTATTTTTAGAGTTTTACTGGAGACTTCAAACCTTCATAACTTTCACATACGACGTCGGATTTGAGTCTCATTCATGGCGCCAGAATCGTAGCGACGAGGCCTTTCCGGTCATTTAGATTTCAACCAATTCTGAGTATTTCCATTTTTTATCACTTTTTTTCAACTTGGACATGATCACCTCATCACTTTTCGCTCAAGATCTTGTACACATTTTACTGCTATATTATCAATATAATGGCTATATGATCTGCTTACATTTTATGTGTTTATTTATCACTTCTATTTCTATTATTTTTTTCTATATTCCCGTCATTTCCATTTTGGAATATTACACCCTTTGAAGGATAATGATGACCAACACATACCTACAACTATCGTTCATAATAGCAAACCTATCGAAATTGAACCAGGAAAATTTTTAAACATCAATGACAATTTGAACGATGGCCAACAACAGATGCTCATTAAATTTTTACAAAAATACAAAGATCCTTTGCTTGGGATTATTCATACATGAAGGGCATAGATCCTCAACTGTGTACCCATCATATTTACACCAAAAAATATATTCGTCCAATTAGGCAACCTCAATGAAGATTGAACCCGCACATTAAAGATATTGTGAAGGAGGAATTACAAAAGTTGCTGGATGTGAACTTCATTTATCCTATTTCGGATAATAAATGGGTCTCTATGTTGGTAGTTGTCCCTAAGAAGAATGGAAAGTGGCGAATCTATGTGGATTAAAGGGAATTGAACAAAGCCACGCATAAGGAACACTTACCTCTTTCGTTCATCGATCAAGTCCTTGATACATTGGCAGGGAAACAGTTCTTTTCATTTCTCGATGGTTTCAGCGGATATAATCAGATTCAAATTTCCCTTGAAGACCAGGAAAGAACCACGTTCACCTGCCCATGGGGTACATTTTCTTACAGAGTGTTACCCTTTGGCTTATGTAATGCCTGTTGGAATGGGGTCTCCTAACAAGCTGCGAAATTGGTCCATTTTTTATATTTTTTATTATATTTAGCCTAGCGGAGGGGTTTTTGGGGTGGGTCAAAGCCCCAAACATATTGTAATGGGTCAAAGGGTAAACTAGGGGCCCGAAAACCATGGGTTGTGAACCATAGGAAATTCGAGGCTAGATTATTATAAATAGAGATGCATTTTGTATTGTAAAGGATAGGAAATGATGAGCTATTGATGCGATCTTTTGTTTAAGCTATCTGTTTGGGTTTTGGGGAACGAACTCCTGCTGGTTGTGTGCACGGAGATCCTAGTCCAGCTGTGTACGGACCCTGCTGCTGTGTGTGCAGGTTGGGAAGGGAATTGGAATTTTGAGGAAGAATTGATGAATGAATGAATGCGGAAGATTGTTAGAGAACTAAATATATGAGTACTATTATATGAATTACTGGTAATTGCTGTATTGTGCATTTTCTTTCCTTAAGCTGTGAAAAATCTTACTGTGTTCTTGGATCTAGATCTGTTATGTTCTTTTTATGTACTGCTGCATTGATGATATAACAAGCATATAACTATAGATCTAGTGCATGTGGATGTGAATAGAGACTTAATTAACTCTACGTAGAATAAGGTAATTGGGGATTACAGGATCTAGCTCTGCTCTGCTTGCTTTAACCATCCTTTCTCAAGGTGCAGAAACCTGGTTCCAACACCCACCCATACTACTTCGGGTGAGACTTTGACCTGTGAAAGCAGGTCACTGCCGAAAGGGCCAGTAGTATAGGGGTTTGTTGGCAAACCTTGCTTACCGAACCTGGGTCAAGACCCCTTGAGCCAATAAATGGCTCCATTGCTGGGACATTCATATTGATTGGAGGGACCGAGATGCCCGACGAAGTTCTGTAGGACATTGATGCGTTTGTCTTTAAAAGTACTCCCCATTGTGCTGCCCCAATGGTCCTGACATGGGACGCGCAGATTCATGACATAGCCAATTGTCAGAGCTTGGCGATTGATGAGGACGAGGATAATCCTCGAAACATTTCCGTCCTAGAATCTGAAGGAGAACGTGTTGTTATGGGGCCATCACTATAGAATCTTGACGTAACACAGTCACTTAAGCTGCGTGACGTTAATACTGGGACGGAGGAACACCCTAAGCTGGCTAAGATTGGGGACTATTGGGATGAGGGGACTGTAGGCAAAATCATAGAATTACTCACGGAATATCAGGACCTATTTCCGACGAAGTTCTTTGAGCTTAAGGGCATCACCGGGGACCTCGATATTATGCATATCACTCTGAAATCTGAGGCACACCCCGTCAAGTAGTGGCCGTACCAACTAAATCCCAAATACAAGCAAAAGGTCAAGGAAGAGCTAGATAAAATGCTTGCCACCGGTATCATTGAACCAGTTGAGCAGTCAGACTGGGTAAGTCCAATGGTCGTCCAAGAAAAGAAGACCAAGGGAGAAATACGCATCTGCGTGGATCTGCACAAGTTAAATGACGCCTGCGTCCATGACCCCTTTCCTACACCCTTCTCTGATGAAATCCTTGATAGCATGGGCAGACAGGAGGCCTACTTCTTTAGCGATGGGTTCTCAGGGTACCATCAGATTCAGATTGCACCTGAAGATCGCAGTAATACTACTTTCGTGACTAAATGGGAGTCTTTCCAATATACGGTCATGCCCTTCGGTCTCAAAAATGTACCTGCTATTTTTTCAAGGGTCGTAGTTGTTGTATTCAAAGAATTTATTCATAAGTTCTCGGAGGTTTATTTCAATGATTGGACGGTTTTTGGCTTAGTCAAGGAACATTTCTCTAACTTGCAACTAATATTGGATGCGTGCCGGAAGCACCAGATCTCCTTGAATATTAAGAAGTGCATTTTTTGTGTGCCATTTGGTATCCTGCTTGGACACATAGTCTGTCGGCAGGGATTAATGGTTGATCTTGCGAAGGTAGCCATAATTATAAACCTAGCAGTCCCCACAACGGAGAAACAACTACATTCTATTCTCGAACACACTGGTTATTACAGGAAATTCATTCAGGGGTACGCCCTGATTACAACGCCTATGGAAAAGCTATTAAAAAAGGATGTTTCTTTCTTTTGGTATGATGAATGTCAGAAGAGCTTTGTACTGCTCAAAGAGAAGATGAACTCTGCTCCCATACTAATCTTTCCTGATTGGTCAAAGGAATTTCATGTACACGTGGATGCGTCAGGTATCACCTTGGGAGCTGTTCTCACTCAACCTCGAGAAGGAGATATTGACCAGCCGGTTACCTTTGCGAGTCGAAAACTCTCGGGCGCAGAACGGAACTACTCCACCACTAAGCACGAAGGATTGGCTATGGTCTACGCTCTACAGAAATATCGGCACTATCTACTAGGCGAACACTTTAAAATGTTCACTGATCATTTGGCTTTAAAATACCTAGTCAACAAGCCTGTGTTGGGGGGGAAGATTTGCCGTTGGCTCTTTCTATTCTAGGTGTATGATTTTGAGATCATTGTCAAGCTCGGAAGGTTGAATGCTAGCCTGGTACATCTATCTTGCATCGAAACAGGAGAAGAGCCTACTAGTTTGGACGAAGGCTTGCCGGATGCGCAAATTTTTACCTTTAAGGTGGTTGACGCACACTTTACTGATATCATTGAGTTCCTCACTACAGGCATGGCCCCGGGTGGATATTAAGTATAACAGTAGAAGGAATTGGTTACTCGGGCCACGGACTTTACTATCCTCACAGGTCAATTATAAAATCTAGGAGCCGATGAAATACTACACAGATATGTCCTCGAACATGAACGACCTGTCATGTTAATAGAAGCACATGATGATGTCAGAGAAGGCCACTACGTAGGACGTGCAACCGCACAAAAAATTTTGAGGGCTGGGTTATGGTGGCCTACGTTGCATCAAGATTTATACACCTATTGTTGATCTTGCGATACCTACCAGCGCACAGGACGACCTTCACACCGAGATGAGATGTCGTTACAGCCTCAAGTGGCTTTACAAGCTTTTGACAAATGGGCCATTGATTTTATATGACCCATCAATCCACCCGGAAAGAAAACATGCGCGCACTACATTATCACCGCCACTAACTATGTCACTTGATGGGCTGAGGCACAAGTAGTAAAGGATTGTACTGCGGATATTGCTGCACACTTCATCTTTGAGCAGATCCTGACCAGGTTTGGCTTCCTAAAAATCCTAATGAGTGACAGAGGTACACATTTTGTCAACCAGATGATTCAAGCCTTGAATGAGGAATTTTGGATCCACCATGCTAAGAGTACCCCATACCACCCTCAGGCAAACGGGGCGATTGAGGCTTTTAACAAAATTTTGGAACAGGCATTAACTAAGGTCTGCAATGCCGATCGCAGTGACTGTGATGTGTGCATTCCCTCTGTTATGTGGGCCTACCGAATGACCTGCAAGAAGCTAACGGGCAAGACCCCCTTCCGGATGGTCTATGGCAAAGAGGCCATTATGCCCATTGCATACGTTGTTCCTAGCTTACGCATTGCAACATTTACCAATATGGCGGACCCCGATATCATAGAGGAGCGTCTTGCGCAACTGGTGGCTCTAGAGGAAGATCGCTTTATTGCTAATTTTCATCAATAGGTTCAGAAGGCTCGTGACAAAGCATGGCATGATCGACATATTCGCCAAAAGACATTCGTTGAAGGTAACCTTGTCCTTTTATACGATAGCCAATTTGCGAAACATCCAGGAAAATTCTGACAGCACTGGATGGGTCCCTACACAGTTAAAGAAATCATGAATGGTGGAGCAGTCCAGCTAGCTACCCTGCATGGAGACATCATCAATGGTAGTCGACTCAAGCCTTACCGATCTTAATAACTATATGATAACTGCAGTGACTTGGGACGAGTCACAAGATTGTGTTGGGGGACTATTGGAACGGGGTCTCCTAACAAGCTGCGAAACTGGTCCATTTTTTATATTTTTGATTATATTTAGCCTAGCGGAGGGGTTTTTGGGGTGGGTAAAAGCCCCAAATGTATTGTAATGGGTCAAAGGGTAAACTAGGGGTCCGAAAACCATGGGTTGATCACCATAGGAAAGTCGAGGCTAGATTATTATAAATAGAGATGCATTTTTTATTGTAAAGGATAGGAAATGATGAGCTATTGATGCAATATATTGTTTAAGTTATCTGTTTGGGTTTTGGGGAACGGACTCCTACTGGCTGTGTGCACAGAGATCCTAGTCCAGCTGTGTGCGGACCCTGCTGCTGTGTGTGCAGGTTGGGAAGGGAATTGGAATTGTAAGGAAGAGTTGATGAATGAATGAATGCGGAAGATTGTTAGAGAACTGAATCTGTGAGTACTGTTGTATGAATTACTGGTAATTACTGTATTGTGTGTTTTCTGTCCTTAAGCTACGAAAGATATGTGTACTATGTTCTTGGATCTAGATCTGTTGTGTTATGTTTATGCACTGCTGTGTTGATGATATAACAAGCATATAACTATAGATCTAGTGCACGTGGATGCAAATAGAGACTTAATTAACTCTGCGTAGAATAAGGTAATCGGGGATTACAGGATCTAGCTCTGCTCTGCTTGCTTTACCCATCCTTTCTTAGGGTGTGGAAACCTGGTTCTAGCACCCACCCATACTACTTCGGGTGAGACTTTGACCTGCTAAATTAGGTCACTGTCGAAAGGGCCAGTAGTATAGGGGTTTTTTGGCAAACCTTGCTTATCGAACCTGGGTCAGGACCCCTCGAGCCAATAATGCCCCAACTACATTCCAGAGGGCTATACTCAGTATTTTCACTGATCTGATAAATGAAGGTCTTGAATTTTATATGGATGACTTCACCCCATATGGGGACGATTTTGAACAAGAAATGCAGACATTGGAAAAAGTGTTGGAACGATGTATCGCCACCAGGTTATGTTTGAGCAATGAAAAGTGTCACATGATGATGACAGAAGGCGTGATCCTAGGAAACTACATCTACATGGTTGGAATACAGGTAGATCTAGAAAATATAGAGGTAATTCTCTTACTATCCACACCTTGTACTCAAACGAAGGTACATAGTTTCCTTGGGTATGCGGGATATTACCGTAGGTTCATAAAGAATTTTTCAAAAATTGATGCGCCTCTGTATGCTTTAATTGGAAATGTTGAATTCAAATAGTCTGACAAGTGTGACACTACTTTTACAGATTTAAAAAGGTTAGTCTCGACTGCACTAGTATTGCATGGTACCAATTGGGAAATACCATTTAATATTTCATCAAATGCATCAGACATAATGATAGGAGTTGTTCTTCGTCAAGAAAAAGATTAAAATCCCTATGCTATTTATTATATCAACAAAAATCTCACCCCTACTGAGCTAAATTATACAGTCATAGAAAAGGAATTCTTAGCAATCATACATGCCATAAATAAATTTAGACACTATATAACTGGTTATCAAGTATTTCTGTATATTTATCATTCTGCGATTAGGTACTTAGCTAAAAAACCAATTACAATTGGGAGAGTGACTCGTTGGCTATTACTTTTGCAAGAGTTTGATATCACTATTAAATACCATCCAGGAAAGGAGAACCCAGTCGTAGATTTTCTATCTCAGGTCCCAAAGGTAAAAGATCCGCTAGCAGTGGAGGACCGGTTTCTTGATGAACACATGTTTGCTGTAGTAGTGAAAGCACCATGGTATGCAGACGTAGAAAATTACCTCACAATAGGAAAACTTTCCAAACATTTATCAACAAAATAAAGGAATATGATTTTCTTGGATTGGTGGGTATCTCTTCCATATAGGAGCTGATATGCACATACGCAGATGCATCCGGGAAGTTGAAATTTTCGACATCCTAAGGGCCTTCCACGATGAACCTTGCGGTGGACACTTCGTAGACCGCAAAACCGGGAAGAAGGTATTACAAATGGGCTATTATTGGCCCACTATATTTAATGATGCCAACAAATATGTGTAGGCCCGCAATAGCTGCCAAATAATGGGCCGCCCCAGTCAATCTGATGAAATTCCCCTACAACCACAATTGGTGATAAATCCTT
This sequence comes from Pinus albicaulis, assembly GCA_034641835.2. Taxonomy (NCBI): domain Eukaryota; kingdom Viridiplantae; phylum Streptophyta; class Pinopsida; order Pinales; family Pinaceae; genus Pinus; species Pinus albicaulis. The sequence continues at coordinate 66,657,571 of CM076569.1, read as the reverse complement.
TTGAAAGGTGGGCACTTGATTTTGTGGATCCATTCAATTGATTGAGCAACCATGATTTTTGTAATAAATAGTTTTCTAAATTATTTTTTTCCAATTTTATGGCCATATAACCATTTTTATGCACTTTCTCATGAAAAATATCATGTGAATGGGGAATGAGCATCGAAGAAGGAGAAAAACAGTGATATTAATAACAATTATGATTCTTTTTTACCTTTTATGGGTATCTTTATTTCCAGACGTTGATATGATCTAAAATATGTAATGGTGTGTTGGATATCTTTTCTTGAGAGATATTATGAAAAAATTCATTATTTTAATATCATGCTGGTTTATCTTTTTACACAATCAATGGTTGATCTTCTTGGGTAGGGTCACTTAGGAATAAGTGTATAACTTTTATTGGCATTTCTTTTCACTCCTCACACCATCCCTAACTCTTAAGGAGTTAATGAGCCTCCCTCTATTTATGATTCAAAAATATACAAATATGAGAATAATATGCAAATATTTGTCTCATCATCATCCAGCCTACCATGATCATAAGGAGATAACAAGTAACATTCCCACAATGTCCACCGCACAAGGGAAAAGACCTTCTAGCTAAAGTAAAAAAAAAACTGCCTGAAGCACAGGAGATCTCATCACGAGCAAGCCTGATTACTTTGTTAAATCCTAGTGAATTCAGCCTCTAAGACACAATAGTCATGGGTGGAAGATCTGTCCGCAACGAGCCCATAATACTCAATATTACAGAACATGCTTGTGCTATACTGCAGAATGCTGGATGGCTCTCATATTTGAAAAAATGCAGGGATTCCACACTGAAGTAGGATTAGAATTCCTGTAGAACCTACAAAATGGACACACAACTGGGCAAGGCAAAGATATAACCGTATCAGAAACTGTAATAGCTTAGGTGTCTGGACTTCTGGTAGAAGAAACAAAGTGGACTAACAAGCATGTTCTGCTACATGAAGCAATTGCAGTATTCCAAGATCCAGATGATAATTTGGTATGCAAAGGGAAGGGGATTCACCCCACGACTTTGAAGGAACCATGGCAGGAACTGGAAATCATCATTCAGAAGTATATTACATGCAACGGTCACCAAGACGTGGTAAAACCTCGACAACTCAAACTTCTAGCCATACTTAAGCAGAAAATTTTAGTTAATTTTCCATTTTTCTTGAATTATTTGTTGCATGACATATCTAGTTGGGTTAGGAGAGCTAAAAATCTACACACAATCATCAACCATCATGGTCTGATAAATCTGATCGTCACCCATGGATGAAATGAGCATGAGTTAAATTGGGACAACCTTGTAAACCCTGTCCTAACCCCATTAGAAGAAAACCCAGACAATAGAGAAATTGACCAGCCAAGAAGGGAAATATTAATTCCAAGGAAATCCAGAGGAAAAAGGAACCATCCCTTGACCTCGGGGTCGGTGAAACGAAGACGCCCTGAGCAATTAAGTTAACGACAAAACACTTCAACCTTGGCCGACGAGGCAAGACCATCTCATTCACCTCCTCCAAACACAGAAGAGGGAATTCTACATGAGTATGAGGAGGAAATGGCCAAAGTGCTGGAAAGTATGAGTGCATTTAATGAAGAAAGAAATCCCTATAGGAATTCTGAGGGACTGAGTGAATAAAAGAAAATGTCACTTTACATAATAAAAATAATGGTAAAAATATTGTTACATCTAAATTTAAAGAGAAATTGAGATGTGATAAAAAATTTAAACGATAAAAGAAAATAAAGATAATATAAGTGGCAATGAACCCAATCTAAAAGATCAATGTGTCGTTTTGTTTTGAATTCCTAAAATATAATGAATTGAAAACATTTGACATGCAATGTTAAGAAATTTGAAGAGGAAAAAAAGATCAAATGATGGCAGGATGGAAATGAGATTTGCGATTTGTGACGTGGCAAAGGTGGGTCCTGCGGTTTATCTTCCATGAAACATGATTTCGTTGGAAGCCCTTTTCCTTTATTAAATCTTTTTATTGATATCACATCGCAAATTCATTTGGAGTGGCTTAAGATGTCATATGTTGTCTTTGCGATTTTGCGATTGTGATTTGAAACTGCGTTTCTTTTGAATTTTCCGCCTAAGTGCCCTTTAGACAATAAAATGATGCCCTTCAGCTTTTCTAACTCCTATTTTAATCAATCACTTAAGGTTCTTATTTTTTCTAATCTAAGATTTTTAAAAGGGCCCCCGTTATTTTTCTAAGGCAACTATTCTAAAATAGTCGGGGTTGCTGAATAGCACAACATGTCCATACTAGTTCATCAACAAAATCATGCAAGGTCATTGCGTTATGATTCAAAAAGAAGACATAGTTTTTCCATTCCACGAAAGACTCACCTTAAATCCATAAGCCCTTAACAACTAGCCAATTCTACATCCAACCCTCTTAACCTCGATTTAAACCAACAATTTCACATCATTTTTAGATTATTTTTTCTATTTATCATTTTCATGTTCTTACTCTATCTATTGCTTATCTGATTCCTCCCTAATAGTTATTCAATTCTTTTTATGACTATAAATATCAATTAGTTTAAGTTTTATTTTTCTTAACCACTACTTATTCAATTTCAAATTTTATTATAGTTATTTTAATAATTTATGGAAAGAGCTTCCTCGAGCTCCTAAAAACTATCTTGAGCCTTTTTGTAGAAATATTCACATTAGCACTTTTTTCTAACACTTTTACTTTATCTATCCTTGATGATGGGTGGAGTGTTCACTTGAAACATGAGATGTTTCAATACCAACTATGCAATATATTTTCAAAAATAATTCTAGAAAGAAGCAAGTTGTGTCAACCCAACTCTTGTTGATATAGTCAACAGTCTTATGTACACTAATCTAATGGTGAGGAGCCCCTATGATCTTGATAAACAACTAAAAATTCTCAAGGATTTTTGTTCTAGTATGAGTATCATTGTTAACACTAACAAAATGAAGGTTATAAATCCAAAAATATCACTTATACTAAATTGATGTATAACAACTTGTAGGAAGTGACTTTATACAGATATCTTCAAAACAACTTTCATCATAAGATTAAACTAGAACTTTAGCTTAGAGGAAATGATAAATAAAAGGTAGAAAGCTTATTATGGAGTTCAAAATAATGGTAAATCAATGGACTTTTGGCTATGGGATAAGAATAAATCACTCTTTAGGATTCTCTACAGTTATCACACACTCAGATGATCACATGGTTATGAAATTTAGGGTAGCATCATCTCTAGAGAGAATTTGATAGTGTTTTATAACTTGTAATCCCAAAATCAAAGGCAATACACCACATTCTATCTTCATAGCTCATTACTACAACTAGTTACCTAACTTACTTTCTAAAATAAAAAGAGGCTTTTTAGTATTGCTTCAATTTCCAGTGAAAACTCAAATAAGTTTGGCATAAAGATCTCCAAATCATTGGGAATAAAAGAAAAAGTCACTTTACATAATAAAAATAATGGTAAAAATATTGGTATATCTAAATTTAAAGAGAAATTAAAATGTGATAAAAAATTAAAACATAAAAGAAAATTAAAACAATATAAGTAACAATAAACCTAATCTAGAATATCAATGTATATGTTTTGAATTCCTAAAATATAATAAATTGAAAACATTTGTCATGTAATGTTAAGAAGTTTGTTGATGAAAAACACTCCTTCAAACATTAAATAACAATTTTAAAATAAGTTAGAATACTCCTATCTTTTTATGATTTTAAAGAATAATATATAAATTTTACTATTTAAATTAATTAATGAAAAAGATTAATTTAGAAAAGGAAAAAAAAAAAAAACACACGCACATCGAAATTTATGTATTTTTAAGCTACTCGGTGAAAGTATCATTACAAAGTGATAGAGAGCTCAAGCCTTTGCGATACTATCAGAAAATTCATTTTGAAGAATGTGAGTCAGCCCCGAAAAATAAATAAAATAAAATGAAGTAACGAAAAGATTTCAACCTCTGAATGAAATTAGGAAGTCCATAAATTGATTCGGAAGTATATACGGAATAGTATGTTTGCATTCATACAATTAGAAATAATACAAGACTGTTCCGAGAAATTCACAATTAACACTCTCACAACAGAAACCCTAGATCTGCAAACGTTATTGCAATCTGTTAAATCCAATCAACATTATTGTCGACATACAAGAGGAAGGACCGTGAAAATACCCCCTCTTATTTCCTAAAAGATACATGCACCTCCTACTACAAAATACTGCCTCGCATCCCGAAAAGAATCATGTCGACAAATTCCATGCCATAATGTTGTATATTTATCAGAAGAAAATAGGGCCGCCTCTCTCTGATTATAAAAGCGGACAAAAGGCAGCCGCAATATATCTCAGTAAAATCGGGAGGCCAAGAAGGGGATGAATGACGCCATGAGAGCGGCAATCAAAGAGGGAATAACAGCCATTGAAGCAGAGCCTGTCTCCATTGCCGGATTGGGAGATGGTGCACTCACATCTGTTGCTGTTACTGCTACCGCTCCTACAATTATAATCACAGCGGCAAATAGAGCTGCAGATGCGTAGTTACAGGTGCCTGCCATTCTCGCTCACCGCACAAAACACGCCGTCACTGCTAATTGATGCGGAAAAGCTGAAATCTTAATCAAATTCCCTGCGAGTAAATCGAAGTCTCAAACAGACCAACCCCAATGCGAAGCGGCAAACTTCTCTCTTTGAGATTCGAACACTCGACCAAGAGGGACGGAGATGTGATATCACAGAATATGCTAGGGAGTCGCGTGTATTTATAATCGTCTGCGCTTAATTTCTTTTAATAATATTATTTTTTCGGAAAGCATGATTTGTGGATTGGCGACAGGTATGGGGACGGCATGGCAATACGTTGATGTGGACGGGATACGCGCTTTGTTTTGGCCAGCGTGGCAATTCGACGGGATACGCGCTTTGTTTTGGCCAGCGTGGCAATTTTGGTTGACCCATCCCAGCACACGTGGCAACAAATATTTGGTGAGGATAATCCTAAGGGAACAGGTTAGGGCACGTAACGTAGAGTCCATATTCACACAAGTCTTTATGGCAACAAGCCTAAGTTGTACAACACAATTGGGTCGGTCCACGTTTTGAACCTTCTCCTCGGAAGATTCTGCCTTCATCACATGGAAAATTTCGAACCCGTATTTTCAATGAAAATTGTAATTGAATATTTGAGATTGTTCGTATTCCAATTTCAAAGTCGGTCAAAGTCGGTCACATGGAAAAATTCAAATTGCAATTTCTCCGATTCTAATCTCTAAGTAATTCTCTTCAATTTGAAATCAAATACCTCAATTTTGAAATCATTTTCGCACCTCATGAGGCGGTGTTTAAATAATGAAGGCGTTGGTTATATATATATATATATATATATATAGTCCATGTCATGCTCAAGGGAACCTATCTACAAACTCTTTCTTGTTGCATGTGGTATTGGGATTGACACCATTCCATGAGGTAAGAATCTAATTGCTCAATCAGAAAGCTACACATGTTCGCAACTTTAGGGTTTCAAGTTAGTTTTACCGAAAAAACTAATAAGTTGTGTTAGATCTTTGTTATCCAAGTCAATTTTTAATATCGCCTATGATATGTTGCATAGAAAAACTTTTGCATCTTTCTAATCATGTTTTATGTCACTAGATAGTTGTCATTGGTTTGCTTTAGCTTTCTTCATGCAACTAGCATGTTACATATTTTTATCATATGTTTATATCACAAAAGAATATCATTTTTTATGAGATATGAAAGTGAGCTGCTTGCTAGGGTTTGTGAGTTGCAGGTCGGAGGGATTCGTGGTTCCATCTGAACGTGGAAACAAGCTCTGGCAGATGGCAGGGCCCATTTTGCAGAGCTCCTTAGGCGCGGATCATTACTGGCCAATCATATGAGACGTGCTGCGGCCAATGGGCCCCGTCATATAAACAAATGGTTCTGGACAAGGGTAAAGGCCCTAGTGAAGGAGTGCAGATTGCGGGTTCTGATGCTGCCGGCAAGGAAGCAGCTGGAAAGAAGTAGAAGGATAGCGGGGTCTTCAAGGAGGCGTAGAGCCAAAGGCCGACAGGTGGAATCAAAATAACGGAAGGAGAAGACAAGGATAAACCCTCTCCCAAGAAGGAATCTCCTACAACAGTAGAAGGGATAAAAGATACAGTAGAAAATCAAGCCCAAACCCAGGATGGCTCAGTTCCTTAGGGATCTGGCATAGGAGGCAGGAAGTCGATGGAAAATGGGAGTTGTAAACCGAAAACTTCAAAAATTCTTCGGGTCATCATAACAGATCCAAAAATGCAGGAATACAGGGATCACATGTCTATATACGCACTGATCTGTAAATTTATGGGTGTTTGGCCTACAAAAAAAGCCCTATGCCAATGGATTAAGCAATAATGGAAACCCAGAGGAGATGTCCAACTCCACCTAGGAGCAAAGGGGTTTTTTACAGTGGTTTTTGCCAACCTGGAAGACAGGGACCATATTTTTGATGGGGGCCCCTATTTCTATGCTTCGGCAGGTCTATACATGAGACCAAGGAAACCCAACTTTGCCCCAGAATAGGAAACTTTTACCCATGTGTCGATATGGATTCGCCTCTTCTCTCTCCCCATCGACTATTGGAGGCCCTCGGCGCTTGAACAGATTGGTAACAAACTGGGAAAATTTGTCCAAGCCTGGGAGGCTACCTTGCAAAAGAGGTATACTTCCCGTGCAAGAATTTGTGTTGAAATGCATGTTTCAGGAGCACTGCATGAAGGGTTGTGGCTGGAATTCCGAGATGAAGTTTTCTTTCAGGCCATCGACTATGAGCAGATCCCCTTTCGATGCCGTAGATGCCATGAACATGGACACCTTTTATGAGAATGCCCTCTTAACAAACAAATAGAAAAGAGTAAGGAAGGAATGCCAAAAGACCAGGAAGGTTTTACCCGTCCAAACGGGAGACAAAGATCTAACAAAAGGAACCACCCTAAAACAGGGACATCCACTAAAGGGAATGGCAATGCCTTTGCAGCCCTGGGAGGCAAAAATGTCACAGAAGAAGATTCTAATCCGCTGGACTCACAATCGGATATAATGGGACCTAACCAGCAGGAGAACCTAAGCCCTAGAATGCAAACTATGGAAGATACCCCTGAAGGAACATAACATGCTTGCGATGTACAAGGGGATGCAGAGATGTAAATAAGTGAAGCAGGCACAGAGGATCTAGAACTAAGGGACATCCTGGACAGAGAAGGCATAGACCTGGTCACTATGGTCGAACAATGGAAGGAAATAGGAATGGAACACATCCCAGCAAATGAAATGGATAGGGTAAATTTCCTATTTCTGGCTCAACAAGAGGCAGAGTCCAAGGGCCAGAAAAGAGGGCATGGCGCGACCAAAGGTCTGGGAATCAAAGTCCAAGGACTGCAATAGATTAACCCAAAGGCCAAATCTCGGCGCAAAAGGGGGAGACGATCAAACAACGAAGCTCTCCAAGAACTAGGCCAAATGCTTCTAAACTCAGGTAAGATGAAAGCTCTCGAGGCTTTTACTTCCTCTTCTTAACTCCTTATGTTTATCATGAAGATCTTATCTTGGAATGCTAGGGGGCTAAATAGCCTAAGGAAACAACGAATTCTGAAGAAGAAAGTCAAAAAAGAAAACCCAAATATGATCTTTCTACAAGAAACAAAATGCTCATGTAAAAAGATGCAGGAAGCAAGTCGAAAAATTGGTAAAATAATGGAGTATCTAGAAGTTGAAGGTAACGGAAATGAAGGAGGACTGGCAACTTTATGGAACCCCCAATCATTTTACGTAGTCAATGCAGAGGCAACAAGATCTTATGTGTCTTTGGAGATGAAAATTATTAGAGAACCAAGTACATACCTCTATACTAATGTTTACCGACCAAAGATTGGAAGATAAGTTAAGACTATTGGACCACCTTTCCCAATTGTAGCATAGGCACACTAGTGTTAAAGGGATCTATGGGGGTGATTTCAATATGATCACATCACTAGGGGAAAAGAAAGGTGGGTTGAGGAAGCTAAACCGGGATGCAGAGGCCCTCAGAGACTTCATAAGGACATCCAGGCTAGTTGATATCCTTCCAAGGAGAGGGATGTTCACCTGGAATAACAAGAGGGGACGAGATAGGAAAATTGCCTCTAGACTCGACCACTTCCTCTTAACAGAAGATATCATTTTGGCAGGAGTAACAGTGGAGACAGATATTATCCCAAGTGGTGGTTCTGCCCACTGGCCTATTAGCTTGGATGCTGCAATTTTGGGAACTCCCAAAAATCGCCCTTTCAGATTTGAAAAATTATGGCTGGACCACCCTAACTTCAAATTGAAAATTAAACAATGGTGGTAGGAGCCCATGATGTTCAGAGGCACGAAGATGTATCGTCTTCAAGCAAGGTTGAGACATATCAAAGCCCAAATCAAAACCTGGAATCACGAAGTGTTCGGAAATATCTTCAAGGAGGAAAAAATGGAAAGACTGCATAAGGAATGGATAAATGAGGAATTTTCTCAGGATTCCAAACATATGGAGCAAGATCTCATGAGGAAATGGGACGAGATGTGTCAGCAGGAGGAGATCTTATGGACACAGAAATCTCGGGTTTAGTGGCTAAAGGAAGAAGAGAAGAACACTAAATTTTTTCACAAGTCAGCTATGGATTACAGACGGACTAATAAGATCATTCGATTAAAAGATGAGCAAGGGATTTCTTTTGAATCTCATAAGGATATCTCTAACCTCCTGGTGAACCACTTTGCTCACATTGCTAAGGAACCAAATATGGATAGGGAAGAGTCCATCCAAGAAGTGGCCACTTCCATCCCTAGGATCCTAACCGAGGATCACAATAGAAATCTAGACAGCCCTATCTCCATGGCAGAAGTGGAAGAAGTAGTTCAGGAGATGCCTAATGGTAAATCGCCTGGCCCAGACAACTTCACCATTGATTTTTTCAATGTTTGCTGGGACACGGTGAAAAATGATATTTGGGAGGTAGTTGAAGACTCTCGTAAAACCTCATCTATCTTGAAATCCCTGAATTCTACTTTTATTGCCCTGATTCCTAAGGAAATGGAGGCCTGTTCTCCAACGAAATTCCACCCTATAGCCTTGTGCAATGTTCTGTATAAAATTATTTCTAAGGTGATGGCTAACAGATTAAAGACTATCCTTCCGTTGATTATATCTGAGGAGCAATCCGGATTTGTTGAAGGTAGACAGATAATGGATAACATCCTTCTGGCGAATGAGATGATTCACTCCTTACAGTCCCATAAAAAAGAAGGTATGATAATCCAACTTGATCTGTCGAAAGCTTATGATAAAGTTAGCTGGAGATATATGGAGGTTGTGTTGACAACGTTTGGGTTTGGCCAACGATGGATTACTTGGGTGATGGTTTTGGTAAAGTCCCCGAGTTTTTCGACCCTGGTTAATGTAGCCCCTACTTTCCCCTTCACTCCCTCCAGGGGGATCATACAAGGCGACCTGATCTCTCCATTTCTATTTGTCATTCTTATGGAGGGGTTAAGCCGCATCATTAAAACAACTAAGGCAAGAGCTGACATTGTCGACCTTAAACCTCTTCGAACGAGCCCTGCAATTACCCATCAGAAATTTGTTGATGATACAATGCTTCATGGGATTCCTACTGTTCGAGAGGCCCAGGGATTCAAGGCTATTCTAGACCTCTTTGGTCGAGCTTCAGGTATGGACTTAAATTTAGAAAATCAATGATTTTTTTCTTCAATATGCATGTAGCCATTCAAAGGAACCTCACAGCCATTCTCGGCTTTCAAAGGAAAAGCCTCCCGTCTAAATACCTGGGGATTCCCTTAACGGATAAACCATGGAAGAATATTCACTGGGAAAAACTACTCTCTTCCCTTGAAGAACGAGGAAATTGTTGGACGAACAGGGCTTTGAATTTCGCAGGTCAGCTGGTCATGACAAAGGCAGTGTTGTAGGCTATCCCGCACTATATGCTTTCCATTTTTCCAGTGCCAAAGGGGGTCTTCCAGAAAATTAGAGACATCCAACGGAAGTTCCTTTGGTCAGGCAAAGCTGAAAATAAGAAGTGGGCCCTGGTGGCTTGGAGGAAGATCTGTAAACCTAAGATCCTAGGAGGTCTTGGTCTTCAAGATCCTAAAACTGAGAAAAAAGCTTGTAAGGCCAAGCTCTAGTGGAAATGGCTTAAGGAACCCACTGCCCCTTGGGCGATGCTCTGGAAGGCCAAATACGCAGAGGATTGGCACCCCCCTCGATTTAGTCAGATTGACAAGGGAAATCATAGGATCCCCTATTTGAAACTTAGCTTGGGCTAATTAACATATCATCCAAGACCACTGCTTTTGGGAAATTCGAAATGGCCAAACGACATTCTTCTAGGAAGATGCCTGGCAAAAATTTCCTAAGTTGGACAGTCCCGAGTATCAACTCACGCAGCAAAGTTTTCAGAGGTTAGGCAGAATGAAGGCTCATCACTATTGGACCAACGATCATTCAGCCCCCCAGTGGTGGCAATGGGCTTTGGACCTTCCCTCCCAAGATGAAAGGGTCCTGAACGAGTTGACTTCTATGCGTCCAAGGGTGGAGAAAAGAAAGGTGTGAAGCTCGCGGGAGGTCGATCAACTCCGGTGGGGTAGAATGGATGGAGGGGATTATAACCTTAAAGAGGCGAGATACTACCTAGAAAACATGGATTTAGAAGAAAAATTACACTGGCATGACAATGTCTGGGATTCCATATACTGGCCCAATATTAAAACTTTCCTTTGGCTCCTAATGAATAGGAAAATTCTCACTTGGGAGAATCTTCTCAGAAAAGGGTTCATAGGCCCGTTGTGCTGATGTTTATGTGAGGCAGAGGAGGAAACGATGAACCACCTCCTTAATTCCTATAACTGGGCTGCAAAATTATGAGATTGGATGGTGGAGATTTTCCGGCAATCAGACAGAAGCAGAGAATCCACCCAAGACACTATCACTATGTGGAGGACTAAGTATGCAGATCACGAAACTGTTAACCTCTTATGGCATCTTGGCCCTGGGTTCCTCGTTTGGCTGGTTTGGAAAGAAAGAAACAAACATATCTTCCAGGATGAGGGACGCCAAATTGACCAAATCAAAATCGAGATCATGAAAAATATGAGAGAAATGGTTCTTACCCAGGTTAAAGGGGATCGGAATGACAAGCCTATGGCTAAAGAACAGTGCATTCTGGTTTTTTTCGGGCTTGAAGGTGCTAGTGGCAGGGTTTGCATTCTCGCCCTCCAGCACTTCCTCCCTCCCTTCAAAGTTGGCAGCTCCCTGTCCCCAGTTACTGTAAGCTGAACTTTGACGGTGCTTCGAGAGGCAATCTGGGCTTAGCAGGGTTTGGACGGGTTATTAGAGATGACAAAGATACGATCTTGCATATCTATAGCAGCTCATTGGGTGAAGCTACTAATAACGAAGCGGAATTTTCTGCGTTGGAACAAGATCTGAGGATTCTGGTTCGTTTGAATACTGGAAACACCATTGTTGAAGGAGACTCTATGCTGGCGATTAATGCTGTGAAATGTTTGCAGAATGGGACAAAGCCGAGTAAGGTCACCAAACATTGGTGCCTCTTTCAAGCCACGATGCTTATCTCTGCCCACATTTCTATGCTAAAGGGTATTGTATTTCAAGCTATCCATGGCTTAGCAAACTCAATGGTAGATGTTTTGGCTAATCATGCAGTGGACAACCCTGAGGTCGTTCTTGATGCCTGCTGGCAGGATGTGGCACTTGAAAACTTGCGGAAGGAGTGCGAACAGACTGCTATCAAGGATCTGACTGGATCGTTAGATGGCGAGGATAGTTCTCACGAAATTGAACATTAAGGTTGTATTTGGTTCCCCAGATCTTTTAAGCCGATTCAATGGTATCAGTGCCCTCTATCCTGTGGGAAGCGTGGGAGGTGGGTGGAAAGTTATAGTAGGGATCAGGCCAGGTACACCATGACCTGTAATCCTACGATGTGGCAAAGTGACATAATAATATTGTGCGGAAATCCTTCCAAGGGGGATCGCACGGGGTTGGGAGATCTACCCCACCTGATGAATTATCAGATTGAAAGGAGGAATGATTGCAAAAGATGGACGACTCAATCCAGGTTTCTAAATAACGACATCCATATTATAAATACGGGGCAGGGATACGCGCTTTGTTCTGGCAATACGCTGTGGGTGTGGATGGGATACACGCTTTGTTCTGGCCAGCATGGGTGTGGACAGGATACGTGCTTTGTTCTGGCCAGCATGGGTGTGGACGATACTTTTGGTTGACCCACTTCACTCCACTCCACGTGGCAATAAATAATTTGGCGAGGACAATCCTAAGGGAACAGGTTAGGGCACATAACGTAGAGTCCATATTCACACAAATCTTTATGGCAAACACCCCTAAGTTGTACAACACAAGTAGGTCGATCCACGTTTTGAACCTTCTCCTCGGAATATTCTGCCTTCATCACATGGAAAATTTAGAACCCGTATTTTCAATGAAAAATTTATTTGAATATTTGAGATTGTTCGTATTCAAACTTCAAAGTCGGTCACATGGAAAAATTCAAATTGCTATTTCTCATAGACGATTCTAGTAATTGTCTTCAATTTGAAATCAAATACCTCAATTTTGAAATCATTTTCGCACAATCATGAGGCAGTCTTTAAATAATGAATATATATATATATATATATATAAAGTCCATGAACCTATCTACAAGCTCTCTCTTCTTACATGTGGTACTGTTACATAATTAAGATTCACAACATTCCACGACGGAGAATGCAATTGCTCCAGCAGAAAGCCACACATGTTGGCAACTTTAGGGCTTCAAGTCAGTTTTACCGAAAAAACTAATAAGTTGTGCAAGATCTTTGTTATCCAAGTCAATTGTGACCCATAAATCCATTGTTGACATCACCTATGATATGTTGCATAGAAAATCTTTTGCATCTTTCTAATCGTGTTTTATGTCAATAGATATAGTTGTCATTGGTTTGCTCTAAATTTCTTCATGCAACTAGCATGTTACATAATTTTTACATAATTTTAATATATGTTTATTATTTGATGTTTGCATTGTACATTGTGTTAATGCAGTGTAGTTTGAAATTTGTGTATTTCTTTATGACAAGAAGGGATCAATCTTGAACAAGAGATGGTCTTGGATCTCTAACGTATACTCTACATTTTAATGTTTAACATAATGTTTTCAAATGTGGCTTGATAAGGTTGGTTACATTGTTGTTAGAGAACAATGTCTAGTGTTAAAATTGTGTCAAAGTTTTTCCAAAGTGTGTTTAGATGTAATGTTGTTGGATACATTGGAACATCGTTAATAGATGGTAATTGACCAAGGATAATGGAAATGCCACCAAATGGAGTGTATTTATGGTGAGGAAATGCTTCACAAAAGTGCTCATTGATGTGACTAAATAGTTTTGCATTATTGAAGCTTATCTTATCGACAAGTATATAGAAAACATGCTTCAATTCTTCATGTAGATTTGCGAGTGATTTCCCTTGTAGAGATTTCATCTCATTTATAAGAACATGAAGGGTTGTACATATTGTCGATGCATTTGTGTTAAAGGTTGTGACATGAGTAAAAGTGAACTATGGTAAAAGATAGATTTTGTTGATTCTGGTTGCAAAGCATGCATGTTTAAAGCACCAATCAAATATGAATTTCCTATCCTAGAAATAACCTTGATGGTTATTTTTATCAAAGGGGTTTTTTCATTTCCTTAAAAGTGAAGAGTGATGCATTATAATGGTGGACGAGGAATATAGAAAAGTGGCGATGAAAAATTGAGCATGTGTGTTATTGTAGTTTGGGAGATGAAAGTATATCAGTTGTCTGGTTTCCTCTGAGAAGTGCATAGGGTAAAAAGTGTGGTTCCAATTATGGTTGTTATGAACATCCTAGTGACCAAGCATGTTAAGGTCATGTTGACATGGGAATTTGACCCTCGACAACGACATAGGCTTACACCAGCCCAATTAGCTCCCCACCCTTGAAATGGAAAGAATTATATAAATGCAAGGATTGTTGGGATGTATTGATTACAGATTGTTATCCACCAAAAGTGGGTAACCCAAAGAAAAAAATAATTATCCCCACTTGTTAGCTAGCCAACCAACAACCATATGATGACCCATGGATAACTTTACTTTACATCAAAGCTCCTCATTTATGCTCTGATTAGTGTTATTTCCCATTTGGCATGCTTAAGGAAGGAAGGTGGATCATCTATTAGAAGGTACATTAACCATTCTTATAATCATGTACTTTCATTTAATGTTTTGGGGTATACTAATATGGATCACAAGCCAAGTTGGATGATTGACCACTCTTGATTGTACCCTTGTTCCCATGTCGCATCTTGAAGGTTATCCCTTTCCCCTAGTTTAGTGTGACCTCCCTTAAGTCCCTTCCTTTAGGAGGGGCGCTAATAAGAGGCACTAACTGAAGTATAGTTCCCAAGGTAATCCATGCTTACCACATTCCATGTTACCATTATTATCCACGTCCATCCTTTGAGTTGATCATAATGTGTCATTGGGACTGGAACCCTTTATCCTCATCTTTGAGTTAGGGCCCGAAAGGTTTCCCTAAGAGGCTAATGCATCTGAAAGAAAGATAAAATAATATGAAGGCACAAATAAAGAAAGGAAAAATGCAAAAGATGGTGATACATAATAAGCACATGGGAAAAATCCTAACATGAAATCTACCCCACTCATTATCCATCGCCTAGTTGTTGGGTCATGAAAAAGGTATGTTTTACCCTCATGATTAACTTGATTTATTATTAAATTTCATGTGTTTACCTTCATTTTGGGAGTAAATCTGGAAGAATTCATTATAAATAAAGGGCAAAACTAATTACCAATAAATTATGTAATTATGAGGGGAAAAGGCTAACTTCCGTTGGTTTTAGGTGCAAGAAATCCAAACTGATTAATCGATGTTCAAACGATTGGAAGGCACCAGCCAGAAAAAGGAAAATGATCTCGTTTCTGTTTATATAGGCCAATGACAATCAAGGAGGGCATCGCTCATTCTATAGCAAAAACTGTTAGACAGTTGCGAAATCCTCAGGATCTTCTGATCCTGAGGATTCACCCTTATCTGTTATGTTTCTTTGTAAACATATAAAAGATCAATAGATGGAATAGAACCGGAGTTGATTATCCATTTCCTGTAATTGTATTTTATTTTCATTTATTCTGAACAAGAAGCTTTCGCGCTCAGCGATTTTTTACTCTGACTGTCAAATTTAATGAAAGAGATATTGGATTTTCCATAATTGTATTCTAAAAAGCATCTGGCAGAGACTTCTGGAGATCTTGGGCCTAGTCGTTGGGAGTTCTACTACTGTCTTGTGTTATATTCTCATTTCCCTATTTTATAATTAATCATCTCTATGTTTTATAGAATTCATAATTGATTCAAATTTCATCGGCATTGACTGGTTTGCATCTTATTGAATTAAAGTCTTAATTGCTTTCATTTACTTCATGAATGTTATTCCTTGCAAGTTATTTGAATAACTAGATTGTTTTTCATTCAGAGTGAGATTTTTATTTGATCGGCCATTGATAATTTCAATTGCAGAACATGACTGTGTTACTTGTTGTTCAGTTACTGCAATATTCCTTGCTTGATTAATGGATTGTTGTAGATGTTGATAGATTGATGTATATGTTAGCGGGTAATTCTAGTTCAGTATGAACTCCTTTAAGTTTGTATTTCCATCTACTTTCATAGAACATATTAGAATTAAGTTGAGTTAATTGGTTGAAGTTATTTAATGATTGCTTTAATTGCTTTGATTCAACTTCAAGAATTAGATTTTGCCTCTACAACAATTTCAATTTAATAACATCTAATTTCACTCGCATGGACTGTGTTGAATACTCTAGAAATAAAAATAATTACCCTGAGTTGATGATTAATGTAGGCATTAGGATTATTTTTAAATAGACATCTTAGTGAGCCAACATTTTGGCGTCGTTTCCGGGGAGAGTGTTTACAAGTGATGTTTTTATTTTTCGTTTGCTGAAGAAGAATTGGGTATTAAAAACAGAAGGTAAGAACCTGTGTACTGGTAAAGCAAAACGCTTTCCCATTGTCACGCTTTTTAGCAAAAATATAGAGCTTGAATAGAAGTAGTTTTTTTATGAATGACTAGAAAGTAAATGATAGAAACAAATCTGAACCTTCCATCCAAATCCACGAAACCCAAGGGACTGGTGACCCTTGGAAGAACAACATTCATAGATGAAATCATAAGGAAAGCTGAATCTAAGGCATCTGTAGGACCCAAAATCATTTTTGAAAAGATTCCTACTATAATCCCTCAGGCAGCAGGCTCACCATATGCAACTTACGCCGAGATCCATAGCGAAATTAAAGAGTTAGAACAAAGCTTTCAGATAATGGAACATATAAATCTTGACCCTTCGCAAGAGGGAAATTCTTGCAATTTGAAAGAAGGAGAGGGAGAAACCAATGGTGCTGTAGAAAAAAATTTAAAATCTCCAGAGCCTGAATCTCCTAAAATCTTGGTTGAAAAAGAAATGCCCGACATCCCAGACCGTGGTAGTACTATAAGGCCTTTTCCAAAACTGACTTCTAGTCCAGCTCGAATTATTCTCCCAGACCAGGAAATCCCTAAAGTTTATTGGCACATCTTTGATCAGATGGTGCACAAACAACCCCAGGGACAAACATCAACATTGGAGTACCCCATTGTTAACCCGGTCGCAAATGCCCCTATGAAAGCTATTCCATTACAAAACATGCCCACTTTCCATGGACTGACTTCGGAAGATCCGGATGCATTCTTATTTGAATTTGATGTTTTTTGTAGGGGATATGATTACACCACTGACCCTAAAAAATTTAAATTTTTCCCTTCTACATTGACAGGGGTAGCCTTACGCTGGTTTACGAGGCTCAGTGGGGGAACCATTAATAATTGGGATCAAATGAAAAACTCTTTTCTTGCTAAATACCAAGATTACTGGCGAACTAGAGAATTAAAAGATGAAATCTTCAACATGACTGCAAAATATAACAAGACATTAGAAGAATATGTTGAGCAATTCCAATACAATTTGCAAAGGTCCCCGTATACTGTATTATCTAAAGATGTCCTAAAAGTAACAATGATACAAGGAATGAAAGATGAATGGATAGAAACATTAAATCTAATGGGGAAAGGAGACATCTATTAGGAAAGTTATGACGATATTATTTCATTTTGTGTCAGGTGCTCTATTGGCAGCACATGCATGAGACCATCTGGACGGGATTCAGCTGTCAGAAATAACAAAACTTCAGGTGGCAATGTAACACGAACAGAAATCGGTAATCTTTTGGAATATTTTAAGACTGACATCTTCTGTACCCTTACGACACAATTAGACATCCTGCAAGCCAAGCAAAAACAAGTATTAGCAGAAAAAAACTTGGCTGTATTTTTCCCACACCGTCGAAAGAAACACAACTAGTGAGAATTCCCATTGGACATGGTCCAAACATGCACCATCTGTACCAAAGACCACGCCACTGAACAGTGCCCGTCACTACCAGGGTTGAAAGCAGTCTTAAAAGAAGCAGAGGAGGAAGTTGAACCAGTATATTTAATAAATCAACGTCGACAATGGCAAGCCCGAACTACAAGTATGTCACAAGATCCATCTCAGTTCTTTTCATCTTCCCAGTTTAATCAACAAAAAAACCCCGGGATAGCATGGAAAATTCAACCACCTTTTTTTACCTGGCCATCTCAACCATTCTCCATGCCCCCTTGGCCAACTCAATCCTTTTCAGGAAACGGTTGACCAAATTCTTATTTCTCTCCTCAATCTTGGCAGAACAATCAATATTCATCCCAGTGGCCTGCCTCTACCTCAGAAAACACCAATTGGTCCCAAAACTAGCAGCAACCCTTGGGAATAACCAATTCACCTATGGGAACAGGTCCTCAACCTCAACCCACATTACCAACTCTATATCGAGTACCACAAAATTCTCAGCCTCTGATACGCCCTCAACTGCCAGCTCAACCAAACCCAAATCCCAACAATAGACCAGTGCAGTTGATCCAAATCATTTAAATTCCAGACCTTGAAATCGAGAAAAAAGAATGCAGTGAACTTAGTATGATATCTGGACGCGTTATTAGCCCAGGGGAAGTCACATATCTGCAACAAGACAAATCAGAACCCCCAACTGAAATTAATCCATCAATAGTAATCGATACAGAAATAAGATAGGAAGAAGGCACAAGTGAACAAGAAGACTCTGGGAAAATTTTTTGTGCTTCTCCTTCATTCCCTGAAAGATTAGTGATACCTAAACCAATTGTCTATCCAAATTTTGATCTTTTTGGGGAACTTAAAAATCTTTTTATTAAAATTCCTCTCCTCCAAGCCATTCAAGACATCCCTATCTATGCTAAGACAATTAAATAACTATGTACAAAAAAACCTGTGAGGAAAAAAAAAACTTCACCAACTATCCATGTCGTAGGAACCTTGTCTGATTTATTATTGGGAAGGCAGACACCTATAAAGTATGAAGATCCAGGGATTCCTATAGTCATAGTCCAAATCTATGGCCACTTTTTCCCAAATATGCTAGTCGACTTGGGCGCAACCATTAATATTTTGACCGTAGAAACTTCTGAAACTCTCAGCAATACCACTTTAAAACCAACCTCCACCTTGTTGGAACTCAATGATCAATCAGTTGTCAAACCAGAAGGAAATTTTTAAGACATCATGGTTTATGTTGATTCATGGGAGTACCTGGTAAATTTTCTAGTCATAAATCCAAAAAGCCGATTGGACCGACAACCCTTGATTTTGGGTCGACCTTGGTTGGCCACAACTGACGCTTACATAGGTTTTAGTATAGGAAGCATTACCATTGTTAAAGGGGAGGTTGTAAAAAATCTTGTTATATATCCCCCAGCCAAACCAAGTCTTCCCATTGTAAAAATTCACAAACACCCTCCAACATACCTGGAAGAAAGCATTCATTCACCACTCACAATAGCTGAAGCACTTTAATTCAAAAATTGGACTGAAGATGACATAATAAATAATTTTATTGATCAACCAGTTGTTGCAGAAAATGAAAAATGCCAAATGTTAAAATAAATCCTTGATAATGGGGCACATGAAGACCCTTTGTAATATTCCAAAATTAGAATGCAACTAATTGGAATATTAATTTTTTCTTTTGTCATTTAGATAGATGAATAAGTGGGTAGGGAGACCCATAAATCTCTTTAGTAGGAATAAAATCCCTCTTAATGTGAATAGGGATAATCTTGATAGCTAGATAAATCAAATCCATTTGTGAATAGGGGCTAAAGCATGTTGACAAGGTCAATGTTGACCAAATCAACAATGCTGGTATGGAGGGTCCGAGTGGATCATTAATGAGAGACATCGCAGTGTTAATGGGAGAAAGTATCCATGAGAATAGTGGCTTTAATGAGTGGGACCCAAGGTGAGAAGGGTCACAATGCATATAAGGAAGGGTAATGCAACCATAGAAGATTATGTGTTATGTTATTGATTATTGATTTTGTGGTCTGTATGACTGTTTTCACTCTTCAGTTGTTTAACGGAGTCTCTTGTGCTGTTAAGCACAAGGGTGTTCCCGAGCAGGAATCCCACACTCATCCTCAGGGGACTTCGAGTGCCTACTTAGGAGAGTTATCATTGAGCTGCATATTCCACACTCCGACATCAGGCCAAGCTTCAGTCTTCAACTACATCGCAGTTTCTGTTCAGAGTGTGTTGTGTTGCAGGGTAGAAGCAGTGGAGGATTGATAGGGCCATTTTCTGAGTTTTTTTTTCAGTGGAGAGGTAGCCTTTCCATTGGGAGTCTAGCAAGAAATTTCCAGGAGCTTTATTTCATATTTTGGCACCAGGCCAACCTAATTCCACCTCCTACAATGTAGTTTCCCTCAAGGACTGTGTTATTTTATTGATTATTTGCAGTGGAGGTTTCAGTGCTACATTTGGAGAGTTAGATCTTCAGTGTTGGGGTCAGCCTTTCACTTGGAGGATCTATTGGAGGAGATCTATACATTCTATATCATTTTTAGCCACCTCATTCTAGTTATTTAGTTTGCAGCTTCTATTCAGCCCTAGGGCTGTATTCCGATATTTTGCATTTTTGTGTATAACCGGAAACCCTTTCTGGGTTGTCTTGGAAATATGCTTGGGAGCTTAGATCTCTATCCCTGACACTATTTTAGCTATATAACATCAGACTATGTATTACATCTTCCAGCAACATTTATATCCACTAAAATTGTGTTCTCTTAGCCTTTAACACTATTATGTAGCAGCGTTCTTCATATTTCATGTACGTGTTCTCTTGAGGCTTGTTTTTCCCAAATTGAGTGACTTTTCCCTCAAAATCTTGTACACATTTTTCTGCTATGTTATTAATATAATGGATATATGATCTTCTTACATTTTATGTGTTGATTTATCACTGCTATTTCCAGTATTTTGTTCTGTATTCCTGTCTTTTCCATTTTGGAATATTACAGTGGTATCAGAGCATAATCTTGGCTCAGCCTGTGAGTTTCAACCAATATGCTATAAGAAGAAGAAGAAGAAAAGAAAAAGAGATCTACAATTATGGAAGGAATGAGCTTTGCCTCATATCTTTTAAGATCTATGAAGAACCTCTCCAAGGAGGTCAGGTAGATGAGAGAGGAGAGATGCAATGAGACCTCAAGAGGGTTTCAAGATGAGGAAGGTCCATGCACTTCCTATTAGCAGCAGAAGAAACTGGTATTGCATAGAGCTCCAAAGAGATCCACTATGTCCACTTTCTTTGAAGAGGAAGGTGAAAGACATGGAGATGGAGGAAACTTAGATCATGAGATTCTAAGTGAGTATCTTGCATAATATAAATCTCAATCAAGGGCTTTCAAGGAGATTCTAACTCTCCCAAAGTTCATTCAACTCAAAGAAGATAGGATACCTTGCAGCAATAGAAGGAGAAAACACAATAGATTTATATTGTCTACATTTGATGGGTCATCCACATGCACAACAAGGGCTTGGAGAAGAAATTTAGATGAATTATTTACATCCAGTAATATAAAGAGAAACTGTTGATATTGTAGCACTGCACCTTGAGAGTGAAGAAAACATTTGGTGGTTCAGCCATTTGAGACATGCAAGAGTGACTGCTTATGCAGATTTTACTCAAAGGCTAATCAAGAAATTTGATAGAAGAAAACCGGAGGAAGAGAAAATTCCACCACCACTTGCTGTAGGAGTACTTGCATCAAGAGAAGGAACACTTGCACCCTTGCAAAGTGGTCTTGATCTCTTAACACTTAGAGTCCCATGCATTATTCAGGAGATGCATGAGGAGGAGGAGAATTTTACCAGCGTTGGTGCAGCAGTAGAGGAGTAGAAATCATCATCACCAACAGTTGGAGGAGTCATTACATCGGTGGGAGGAAGCATTGTAGCAGTACAAGATGTTCCTGAAGATCATCTTAACCAAGGTATGAAAACATTTCCAATTCCTATTATTTGAGCACATCATATGGAGAGTTGTGGAGACATGCCATCAGGGCAATTGCATGACCTAGGGTCAAATCACACTACTGATTTGGAGTAGCAGACTATCGCTGCGCAGAGGACCCTTGAATGGTTCAAGGAGGAGATGTATAACAATCCTGGTATCTCATTGATGAGCTACACACAACACTTTGGGTTGGAGTGTAGAGTTTTGGAGGATAGGATGAGCATAATCTTAATCAATCTAATGCGGAACTGTGTGTTCAACATTGTGCATGATCATGAGACAGCATATGCACCATCATGGATATCAACAGTGTTATCCTTGAGCAACAGTGATGAGTTGGGGACCCAACTATTATGGGACATTCTGATAACCATTATACTTGTATAGCAATGGATAGGCAGATGGTTGATGGAAGACATCTTATGATGGAGGACATATCCCATTATTATGATGGATCCTTCTTGATGAGCACTTCACAGCTCAATGAGAAGCTTTTACCTACAGTATATTTGGAACCTTATGGGTTCAATTTGGTCATTGATGAGTGGTCTTCATATGGATATATCTAGGAGGTTTCACTTCAACATTTCAAGAAGTGCAAAGATAGTCATCAGATTTGGGAGGATGGTATTCTCCATTGGAGGGAAACCAATTTGGAGCAAGATGGAAGACACCCATAGTTGGATGGATGGGTGATGATAATGAGGTTGGTGAGCTACTTGTAGATCTATGACACAGGGCAATAGGAGGCATGGATGCGCTGGATACTCTTGAAAAAGTTTTACCATCATGTGACATATCATATTTCAAAAGGAATGTTATGGTTTGGAGCATTGCATGGCACCCATATGATATGGCAACAAAATATTTGGTTGTATGGGGCATTCTACAAGTAAACCATCATGATGTTACCTCGTGAATTGTATGATGATGATATGAGGAGGTAGCAAGAGACATTGTTTCTTTGGTTACTCTTGGGAGAGTATGGGATGATTTACTCACATATCTTGCATGATGTTTCAGGAGTAGATGGTAGCACAATCAATAAGTACATTGGAACATCCTTAATAGATGGTAATTGACCAAGGTCAATAAGAAGGATAGTGGAAATGCCACCAAATGGAGTATGTTTATGATGAGGAAATGCTTCACAAAAGTGCTCATTGATGTGACTAAATAGTTTTGCATTGTTGAAGCTCATCTTATTGACAAGTATATAGAAAACATGCTTCAATTCTTCATGTAGAGTTGCCAGTGATTTCCCTTGTAGAGATTTCATCTCATTTATAAGAACATGAAGGGTTGTACATATTGTCGGCACATTTATGCTAAAGGTTGTGACATGAGTAAAAGTGAACTATGGTAAAAGATATATTTTTTTGATTGTGGTTGCAAAACATGCATGTTTAAAGCAACAATCAAATATGAATTTCCTATCCTAGAAATAACCTTGATGGTCATTTTTACCAAAGGGGATTTTTCATTTAGTTAAAAATGAGTTAGATAAATGTTAAGAGCGATGTATTATAATGGTGGACAAGGAATATAGAAAAGCAGGAAAGAAAACATGAGCATGTGTGTTATCGTAGTTTGAGAGATGAAAGTATATGAGTTGTATGGTTTCCTTTGAGAAGTGCATAGGGTAAAAAGTGTGGTTCCAATTATGGTTGTTGTGAAAATCCTAGTGACCAAGCATGTTAAGGTCATGTTGACATGAAAATTTGACCCTCAACAACAAAATAGGCTTACAACAACCCAATTAGCTCCCCACCCTTGAAATAGAAAGAATTATATACATGCAAGGATTGTTGGGATGTATTAATTATGGATTGTTATTGACCAAAAGTGGGTAACCCAAAGGAAAAATTCATTCTCCCCACTTATTAGCTAGCCAACCAACAACCATATCATGACCCATGGATAACTTTACTTTACATCAAAGCTTCTCATTTATGCTCTGATTAGTGTTATTTCCCATTTGGCATGCTTCATGAAGGAAGGTGGGTCATCTATCAGAAGGTACATTAACCATTCTTATAATCATGTACTTTTATTTAATGTTTTGGGGCATAATAATATGGTTCATAAGCTAAGTTGCCTGATTGACCACTCTTGATTGTACCCTTGTTCCCATGCTTCATCTTGAAGGTTATCCCTTTCCCCTAGTCTAGTGTGACCTCCCTTAAGGCCCTTCCTTCAGGAGGGGTGAGAGGCACTGATTGAAGTAGAGTGCCCAAGGTAATCCATGCTTATCACATTCCATGTTACCATTATTATCCACATCCATCCTTTGAGTTGATCATAATGTGTCATTAGGATAGGTACCCTTTATCCTCATCTTTGAGATAGGGCCCAAAATATTTCCCTAAGAGGCTAATGCATCTGAAAGAAAGATAAAAGAATATGAAGGCACAAATAAAGAAAGGAAAAATGCAAAATATGGTGATACATAATAAGTACATGGGAAAAATCCTAACATGAACTCTACCCCAATCATTATCCATCGTCTAGTTCCTTAGCATATCATGTTATATTAGAAAGGAACTATTGAATTTCATCCTTGATGATTGGTAAACTATTACATCATTAAGGGGTATTGGAAAAACATAAAGAAATTTAGGTATCCTAATCTATGGAAGAAAGAGAGATAAATCATTAAATTAAAATGCACACCAAAAGGGTGGAAAGAGAAATCCAAAGAAAGGGGTAACACATGCCTCCATAATTATTCCCTCTTCCCATTATAGCTTCTTAAAGATATTGGAGTGCCTACCCCCCCTCTAGTTGGTGCCATGGCTATGGCCATCTTAGATTCGTTTCCACTCCATCCCTATCTGTCAAACCAGGAGGTAACTCGGAAAATCAGAATGTGTATTAGATGAAGAATGTACATGTATTTATACATGGAGGTGAGGCTATTGGGATTCATCTCCCAATGACTCTTGGCCTTCCTTATTTCCTAATATTATTTATTATACAATATTACATAACCACACCCAACCCATAGGATTAGGTGTCAACATTCCCCCCTTTAATCCGAAGGGATGTTGGTGAGCCCAAGCATCAATCTGAACTTTTCAAACTTTTGTCTTCCAAGTGCTTTGGTGAAGATATCAGCAGTTTGCTCATTTTTGGAACAATGATGTAGATGGATGGTTTTGGCCTGAACATGATGTCGAATTAGATGGTATTTTGTATTGATGTGCTTTGTTCGATCATGGAACTTTGGGTTCTTGGCCAAATTTATTGCAGAAGTGTTGTCAATCATGAGTGGTGTGGAATACATTTGTTTCATCTACAAATCTTCCAGGATTTTCCGGAGCCACACAATTTCCTTTGTTGCTTCAGCTGCTGCCACATATTCTGCCTCGGTCATGGAATCTGCTGGAACTGACTGTTTGCGTGATCTCCATGAGACAGCTCCTGATCCAAGACTCATGGTGTAACCTGTAGTAGACACCCATGTTTCTTTGTCGCCATCAAAGTCTGAATCAGAGTATCCGATCAAGCTGAAGTCGCCTACCTGTGTATATTTGAGTCCAAAGTCTTGAGTCCCCTTCAAATACCTTAACACTCTTTTTGCAGCAGACCAATGTCCTTCACAAGGTTTTTGCATGAACCTTGAGAGGATTCCAACAGCAAATGAAATGTCAGGTCTGGTGGTGGTCAAGTAGATAAGACTTCCTATAAGTTGTCTATACTTAGTTGCATCCTCGAATTCCTTCCCTTCAATAGATGTGAGCTTCAAGTTTTGTTCCATTGGAGTGGTTAAGGGATTGCATTCATCCATGCCAAAATTGTTCAAAAGATCTCTAATGTACTTCTTTTGAGAAAGAAATATATATTTAGGATGTTGAATTACTTCAATACCCAGATAGTAATGAACATGACCCAAATCAATCATTTCAAAACCTTTCTTCAATTCTTTCTTCATGGATGCAATATAGCTCTCATTGTTCCCTGTTATCAAAAGATCATCTACATATACCACAAGATATACAACTGTTTTTCCAACTTTCTTAATAAACAAAGTTGCATCATCAAGATCAAAATGTTTGAAGTCAAGTTTCAGAAGATGCTCGGTTAATTTCTCATACCAGGCTCGTGGTGCTTGCTTGAGACCATACAAGGATTTTATAAGCTTGCAAACTTTGTGTTCTTGACCCTTTACCACAAATCCTTTTGGTTGGGACATATAAAATTTCTCCTTTAGATCTCCATTCAAAAATGCGGTTTTTACATCCATATGATGGACTTTCCATCCATTCTGAGCTGCTAGGGAAAAGAGAGTCCGGATGGTGGTCCATTTTGCTGTGGGAGCAAAAGTTTCTTCATAATCGATTCCTTATTTTTGTGCGAAACCTTTTGCCACAAGCCTGGCCTTATGCTTTTCAAGTGAGTCATCTGCTTTATACTTGTTCTTGTAGACCCACTTACAGCCAATTTGTTTTGTCCCCAAAGGCGGATCAACCAGATTCCAAGTGCCATTATTTATCAAGGCATCATACTCCTTTTGCATCGCTTCTTTCCATTCATCATGAGAAGCGACTTATTTGAAGGAAGTTGGTTCATGATCTGTAGACAAAATCAATTCACAGTTATAAGCAATATCCATATCAACAGGAGAATTAGAATTATCTACATCACCTTCGATTTGTTGAGTGGAACTTCTTGTTCCTGTTTTTCCAACCTCATCAAGATGAACATTCTCTAGTGTCTTTGTCAGCCATTTGGGAGGACCTTTCTGAGATGGCCCAGGCTGGTCATTTGACTGAGTTGGGATTGATTCAAGATTCAATCTCCCAATTCTATCAATCACATCATCCAATGTGTCATCCATGGTTGTTTCTTCATGTGGGGGAGAGAGTGCTTCAGGACATGATTCCACAGTTTGATTCAATATCGGAATCCCCCCTTCAAGATGTGGAATCTGATTATCAAATTCTTGGAAAGACTTTGCATGTGTGAATTTATCCAGGCGATCAAGTTGTCGCTCAACAACCTTGTCACTCTTGGAAGATTCAAGGAATATGACATCTCTTGCTATTACAAACTTCTTATTTGCCTCATCATAGAGACGATATCCTTTGGAGGTATTGGAGTACCCCAAGAAGATACATTTTCGACTTCTAGCACCAACTTTGTTCCTTTGACCCTTGGGTATCAAGGCATAACAGGTGGACCCAAAGACCCTGAAATGCTTTACCGAAGGAATATGGCCATGCCACATTTCAAAAGGAGTTTTGTTTCTAATTGAACTTGAAGGACACCTATTCTTTATGTAAACAGCACATAGAACTGCATCAGCCCAAAACATCAATTTTACATTCTTGAAAAATAACATGGAGCGGGCCATATTTAAAATAGTTCTGTTCATTCTTTCAGCTACACCGTTCTGTTGTGGATTATATGGCACAGTTGTTTGATGTTTGATTCCATGTTGACGAAGATAATTTTCAAATTTGTTTGAAGTGTATTCTTTTCCATTATCAGTACGTAGAGAGCCAATATGTGTTTGTGCATCATTTTCAATCCATGCATGAAAATTCTTGAAAGTTTGAAAAGCATCATACTTGTTCTTCAATAAGTAAATCCAACACATTCTGGTGTAGTCATCAATAAATGTCATCATGTATTTATTTCCATTTGCAGAAGCAATAGGCATAGGGCCACATAAATCTGAATGAACAAGCTCAAGTTTTCTATGTGCTCTGGAGTGTGAATCATGAAATTGTTTTTTGCTATGCTTTCCTAGAATACAAGCATCACATTCCTTAGGTTTTCTAGGAATTGTAGGCAGTCCATTAACACCATTTTTCTTCAACAAAAGAAGGCTTTCATAATTTAAGTGTCCAAATCTAGCATGCCATAAAAGACTTGATGGGAATGTACCTTCATCATGATGTGAACTGAGTGCAAAGTTTTGAGCATGAGCAGATGAACCTTTCAGCTTCAAGAGTCTCCCTTCTTCTATTCCCTCCATGACAAGTGAGTGATCTGATGCTTTTCTGACCTCTGCCTTGCCATCAAACAAGTGAATGGAGTGTCCTTGCTGGCGGATTTGGACCAGGGACAGCAAGTTTCTTCTCAACTCAGGGAGGTATAGAACCTCATGTAGAATATGATCTGGAAGACCAGGAAACTTAAGTCTGACTGTACCAAGCCCTGATGGCTTGAGTTTGTATTTATCTGCGAAATATACTGCTCCATCAACTTTGTCAGTGAATTCTTCTAAAAAATATTTTCTAAATGTCATGTAACATGTTGCTCCTGAATCTAGCAACCAATCATCTCTCCATGAAGTAAATGAAACATCAAACAAGTCTTCAGTTACTCCATTGTTACAATGTGCTAGAACATAATGAGCGGCTTCAGGTGCTTTACGTTTGTCTTTGTCATTAGTTTTACCTTTGTCTTGATTTCTTTGCTGCTCAATTTTCTCCCAAGGTGTCCTGCATTTGGATGCATCATGTCCATATTTATTGCAACGTGTGCAATGAAGATTGGATTTGTCAGATTGTCTGCCCCCCCTTTCTGTGAAGTTTCTTCTTCCTCTTCCTCTTTTTCCACCTGTTCCTCTAGATGAATCTAGAGCATGACTCTTTTCTCTATGTGCCAAGTATCCAGCCTCTTCAGAAGATGAAGAGACTGTCATCTTCCCGAAAGCTTTCTTTCTTTCTGCAAACTTTTTCTCAAGTGTATCAAAGGTGATATGCTCAAGGTTTCCACTTGCTTGCAA
Organism: Pinus albicaulis; assembly: GCA_034641835.2. Lineage (NCBI taxonomy): Eukaryota > Viridiplantae > Streptophyta > Pinopsida > Pinales > Pinaceae > Pinus > Pinus albicaulis. The sequence continues at coordinate 66,629,131 of CM076569.1, read as the reverse complement.
AGACTCAAGATAATGTGAGTAAGTCGGATATAATGCCTTAACATATGCTATGAGAGGTATGTCAATTTTTACACAAGTGCTGTCAATATCATGCATGATAGATCTAACTTCTGAAGCTAAAACAAGGGGATCATCATTCTTCATTTCAAGACTGAATAGCTTAATCATAAATTGAACAATCTCTAGTTCTGAATGTGAGTCATAGAGTTCTTTTAGCTTTCTCAAGGCTTCATAGGCATTTGAGAATGATGAAATATGGCGACTCACCTCTTCATTTACGGAAGCTGCAATCAAGGCATAGGCCTTGCAGTTCTTGTTTTCCCAAATGGTGAGCTCCTTGTCTGAAGTGGGCTTTGCTGGTGGATTTCCTTCTTGTCCTTCACAGATTCCTTTCCACAACTCATTAAAAATGAGAGTGTGCTTAATCTTCCGAGACCATTCAAGATAGTTCTCTTTGTCGGAGAGAACCACCCCAACAATAGATATGAGAGAATGCATTGGTTTGCTGGAAAAAATTCTTTTGAAGAGGAAAAATTTTGCTAGAAAATCTTCAATTTTGGAAATTTACTCAATTAAAGGGGACAAAAACTCTTTGCTAAAAACACTGAATTCTGCACCAAACAAATATATATATATATTTTTTTTGTTTGGAGATTTTTTTTTTTGTATGGGTACTATATTATATGATTGGGGAAGAGATGGAGCATAATATGGTGGAGTGGTATATATTAAAAGATGGTGGAGCGATTTTATGGTGGGAGGGGGCGATGATATGGTGGGAGTGTTATTCAATATGACAGTGTATTATATGGACAGAGGGCGATATATATATGACAGCGCTATTATATGGACAGAGAGCGATATATATATATATGACAGCGCTATTATATGGACAGAGGGCGGTATATATATAACAGCGTGGAGGGCGTATTAATATGACAACATATAAGTGGAGAATGGAGTAGGGTGGGCGGAAATATGGTAGAAGTGGTATTCAATATGTGGAAGGGTCGATTGGTAAAAATGGAATGTATTGAAATGGTGGGCGGTATGAATGGTGATGTGTTATAAATGGATATAAAACACAACGTATTGTAAATGGAGTGGTGTGACAGCGTATTAATGCAGATGAGCCAGGCCACGGGGAGGGTCGACAGGCCACGGAGATGATGAGCCGAGCCGCGGGGAGGGCCGACAGGCCACAGGCGCAAGGGAATGGCGGGGTAGCGGAGTTAGGTAGTGGGTGTATGTGCAGACGGGGTAGCGTGGGGTTGCTGTAGTGTGTAAGAGTAATGAACGTATGTTAGACAGGAACACAGGTGTAGAGGGCTGTGTGCATACGGAGAGCGGGTTAGATAGCAGTGAGGGGAGGGGGTAAGATGCGTTAGGGAGTGGGGGTGTGTGTGGTGATATATGGAAAGGCCGAGAGGCCGTTTTTAAAAAAATTGGAGTGGCAGAGTTGCAGGTGTTGAGTTGCAGGAACTGCAGAAATTGTAGGAGCTGCAAAATAATCAAATATTGTAGGAGCTAAACCTGAAGAAATCAGAGACTGTAGAATTTGCAGAGATAGAAAAAAAATGCAGAATTTCAGTATAGAAATTTAATGGAGCAGCAAAAACTATACATAAAAACTGACTAAGCAAAGGAATGAGGGAGTTACACCACAGGCAAAAATGCCAATAGTGGGACTGGCTCTGATACCATGTCAAACTAGGAGGTAACTCCGCAAATCAGAATGTGTATTAGATGAAGAATGTACATGTATTTATACATGGAGGTGAGGCTATTGGGATTCATCTCCCAATGACTCTTGGCCTTCCTTATTTCCTAATATTATTTATTATACAATATTACATATCCACACCCAACCCATAGGATTAGGTGTCAACACTATCATTATCACATGCATATATGGATTGATGGGTCTACCTTTGAGATTGTAGATTTTAACACTATACATAAATTATTTGCAAATGATTCTTAAAAACAGAAAATAAACAATAGCAAGAGAATAAAACATAAAACTGATATACACAGAGATTTTCCCCTGGATCCCAAATCGGGACTACCAGCTTGATTTTTCATTATATTCCTTTTAGTGTTACAACACATATATATACATGCCACAGCAATCATAAACCCCAATCCATTAACCTTGGATTAGAACATAACCGTAGTTTCCTTGACTGGATCTACAAAATACTAGGGGCTAAAAACCATCATGCCCCAAAACCATGTGAAAACCCATGCACAAAACCATGGGCAGGTCTGTCCACCGAAAAATAGGGTTCAAAATTTTTTTCTCGAGGCCATTAGGGGAATTTTGAGGTCTAAAATGGGCCTCCTAAGGAAATAATAAAATAATAGTTAAACCAATAAAATAAAATTTATGAATTTGCAATTCACTTTTTGCACCAAATCCATGTAACCATGGTTAAATTCAATTCAAAAGTTGTACCAAAATAAAATTAATAAAAAAATGTATTGATGTGATTATAAATAAGAATGAGATTTTCAAGAAAAGGTCATTATCATTGCACAACTAATGCATTTGTCCCTTGTGCTTAAATAACTTAAAATAAAATATAAATATAAATTCATAAATTTCCATATTGCAGATTCCATAAATTTCCATATTACTTAGATACATCAGCGCTACTACGAATATTGTAATTTTTTGTCTTAAGTTTGGTTTGGGCTTGTTTCCTCCTCTCAGGCAGCCCCGAAACCGAGCAACTAAGGCTGGATTGGTTAAGCACAACTTGCCAACCCTGCATGTACCATACGTAATATTTTGTTTCTCGAATTAATAGAATAGCCTAACTTACCAAAAAAAAAAAAAAAAAAAATAATTTAAAAATAAAAATAAAAACAAGAGTTATTTTCTCTTTATTTTTATTTTCATTTTTAAATTATATTTTATATCTTCTGTGAATAGCTTGTGCAAATAAAAGAAAGTTATCTAACCAAAAATACCTCAATTTTTATGAAAGGGTATTAACTTCTTCCTTTAAAGCTTTAGTAAATGGTCTTTATGTATGAAAGTTAGGCTTTAGTTTTGTATGTCTTATATGAAAAGTTTTCAAAAAATTAAGGAATCCCATTTTAATGATTGTGATTCATGAATCATGTATGCTTTATTTTTGTATAATTATCTCTTATGTAGACCTGCTTAAGGTGCAAACATTTCTAAAGTTCACTCTTTAAACATTGTTTTTGGTACAAAATTCTACATCTATCAAGGGCCGAGAGGGATCAAATCTCTCCAAAGGCAATCATTTATCAAGTTCACTCTTTAAACCTCTTTTTTTTAGTGAAAAACTTGCAATTTCACTCTTTAAACCTCCCTTTTTAATGCAAAACTTAAAGAAACGATTACACATCAAAATATCCAAATTTAAAATGAATTTGTACTTGTGATAAATAAATAAATTAACTATATTAAAAATTGGTATAATCCACACTATGATTGATTTTAAAAACTTAATTATTTGTGAACTATAATTTTTAAAACAAATCACTCAGAAAAACAAAAAAAAACAAACTATCGAATTAAAATGGAATTCAGAAATTTAAACATTTCATATATCAAATTAAGTAAATTTCTTATTATTAAATATAATTCTTGTAATAGGCTAAAAACTTAAAAGCTAATTTGGATACTAGGTGAAATTAGTCATATCTATGGGAATCTAAGGATGAATTGAGCCTTTTGGCACTTGCTATTTCCTCGTAAAATTAAAGGAATTCTCTCGGTGTTATTACTTGTTACCAATGAACTATGTTCTTTATAATTTACTCGATATTTGTTATTTATATTTATATTTTGTTTTTAGATATTTAATTATTTTAAAGATTCTATTTTGTTTTGATGATTCTCTGAAGCATTTTCTAAAGAAATATTGGATGAAACTCAGGTCTTTTATAGCATTTTTCTTGGCTCGTTCTAGGAAAATCTTGGCCTTGTAACTAGACTGTTATACCCTTTATTTTATCTCTACAACTAACGACATACAATCTTATTTTAGACCTAAGATAGCCTCATTTCAGCCTTTGTGGAAGCCTCATCTCAACCTCTATGTGAGCCTCAATTTGTCCTTTGTGTAAGCTCACTTTGGACCCTATTTGAGCCTTAGGTTGACCCCTATTTATGGCCTTGAAACATGCCTATATTTGGCCCTATGGTAGCCACCATTGGACCTTTCTTGCAGCCTCTCTTGGCATGTCTTAGAGCTAATTTTGGAGTAAACTTTGATATATTATAGAAGTTTTGGAGAAGATTGTGATTCCTATCTTGTAGAAGTTTTGGAACAGACTTTGATCCATGTATTGCAGAGGTTTTGGAGAAGACATTGATGCTAATCTTGAAGGATTTTTTAGAGCAGTTTTGAATTAAGATTGGAACTTATATTGAACAAGGTTTAGAGAAGTTTTTAGAAAATTTTGAAAAGGTTGGTGTCTATGAGGATTGGTGTCCACATTTCTACTAGGTTGGTGCTTGGACTTGTTTAACAAGATTGATGTCCTCATTACCAGGTTGGTGCCTTGGTTTTTGAAAGGGATTAGTGTCCTTATTTGATAGGTTGGAGCCTAAATTTGTTAAGGAGGATGGGTGTCCTCATTATTGTATTTTGAGCTAAAATTATTTAAATATATATATATTTTAAATTCTTGTGTCATAACATTGTTTTTGCTTCTCATTTGTAAAATAATTTAACTGGAAAATTTAACAATTGGATGAAATACTTATTCATGCCCCTCTCAATATTTATAACAAACAAGAGAGTTTTATAAGTATGGCAGACTATAACAACAAAGGAGGAAGAGTGTAGGTTGATTCAAGAGATTTCCATGAGGTTGAATTGCTGGAGATTGCACGGTTGAACTGTTGAAGTGAGGAGGATGCCGATTTATCAAAGAGATTGATTACTGTTAAACACACACATGGTGTATGAAGAAACTCAATACACACATAGAAATATAAGCATGAGATACTCATATTATTCACCATAGATGTACATTTATAATACAATGGTGTGACTTTTGGATTCATCTTCCAAGGTCACTTGGACTCCTTTGTGACTCTTCGCCTTCCACACCTACCCATAGAGGATTAGGTGTTCAACATTCCCCCCCTTAATCCGAAGGGGTATGTGTGAGTCCAAGAAGAGAGTTGTAATACAAATATGCAAAGTATGCATGGCAGCACTTAGGCTGAATCGGCTCTCTGAAATGTTGACATAAAGAGGTGGTTTAAGGATGACCACTAACACTGGAACGCAACGCTTATTGCAGTTCCCGGAACTCTTCCAAAATTGGCAGGAAGCTAAGGGCTTCTGCTAGAGGAATTGTCCCTCATATTTGAAAAGGAAGACCTTCAACCTAAAATAAGGGAAGTCTACAACCTGTGATGGTTTAAGGATGACCACCAACACTGGAATGCTTAATGCATTTCCCGGAACTCTACCAAGGCTGACAAGAAGCTGAAGTCTTTTGCTAGAGGAAGTGCTCCGAATTCTTTGAAGAGGAAGAATATGAACCTCACATGGATGGTTTAAGGCTGTCCATCAACCAAAGGCATGCTCATGGGCATCCGTGTCTCTGGCTACAACTCTGAGTCTAGAATGACGAATTGTGGCTCAGGCTCGCTTGAACTGCTGTGTCTCTGGCTACAACTCTGAATATGGAATGAGAGATTGTGGCTCAGGCTCACTTGAACTTCTGTGTCTCTGGCTACAACTCTGAATATGGAATGAGAGATTATGGCTCAGGCTCGCTTGATGTGGCATCGAAACTTGTAGATGACCACCATTTTCCCCCTTGTCATGTACAAGGTGAGATGATGGTGAAAAATCAACTGTAAGATTGTTCAATATTCGAGAACAAGTTCTGACATGTGACTTAAACATCTTCTTGGCTGTTGATGCCCATTGCCAAGAAGTGATCCATCCAAGATGAATCTTTGTTCTTGCAGGAGGCTTGTTTCTGAAGCATTTGTGTGAAGAATGGGTGTGCCGACCACAGTGCTTGCATGGGTGAAGATCAAAACAATGATCTTTCATATGGCCAATGTGATCACAGTGTTGGCATTTTACAATTTGTTGTTGTTGTTTCTGGGGAAGAGGAGCAGGATCTGGAACAGCTGAATGTGAATTGTCATGAAGAAATCTGACACTTTGAAATTTGATGGGCTTGGAGTAGTCTGGAATATGAAAGGACAACTCCTTATCATATCCAAGACCAGTTCTTTGCTTGTTGTGGACAAGCTCTTCCCAAGGTTTGATGATGGGCTTGGGAAGTGTAGATTGAACTGCTACATCTGCATGTAAATCTACTCTTGTATAAGGAACATGATGTGAATCGGCCGCAACTTTATATTCTTGTTGCTGATAAGAGTATTTCTCAATGTTGTGAACAGAAACAGGTTCAAAATGATGACTCTTTTGCTGAATCTCATCTTGCTGAAGCTGAGACTCCAACTGCAAAAATTCTATCTTTTCATGTGCATCTTGTAGACAATTTTGAATATCTAAAAGACAAGATTTGTTGATGTTTACCATTTCATCAGCACTGGAATGTATTAGAGTATTCAAAAACTTCAATATTTCATAAAATTTAGCCATAACAATGTGCAATAGTTCTTAAGACAAATAACTGAATTCTCCAATTTCCAAAACAATCACCGCCTTCTATATGACAACCATCAAACTAAGCCAATGTGCATACAATATCAACAATCAAGATTATTTATACTTAGTCTTCATACATATCACTCAACATGTATATGAACCAAATCATATGGCCAACTGCTTTTCTTTTCAAGCCAATGCTTTGCTGAATTTAATTCCCAAAAATTAGTTCTTGTTAATCCTTCAAAAAGAAAACTTAGGGCTCCTGTACCAAGGAAAGTGGCCCTTTACAATCCTTCAGAAAGACTAAATAAACAATTTCTTAGCTCCTTTTAGGCTCACAATATTCTCAACAAAAAACTTCACTTTTCCACTATGTAGACAATCCATTTATCCATTTACCATCTCCTCTCTCTCTTCCTCTTCTGCTGTTTTTTTTTTTTCAACGAAAAAAAATTGGGGAAAAAAAAATCAGAGGTGTTATCTGAGGGAGGGTTTATTTGGGGGAGGATTTATCTGGGGAAGGTATTTTCTGGGGGAGGTGATTTCTAGGGGAGGGTGAAACTGGGGGAGGTGACTACTGGGGAGGTAGTTTTTGGGGGAGGCCAATCTGTAAAAAAAATTTAAAAATAACGCAGAATGCGTGGGGGGGGGAGGGAGGGCCGAGTTGTGAGGGTGACCAGATGAGTGGGTGACGGAGGGTATGGAAGGGGCGGGTGAGCGGAGGTAGGAATGAGCGGAGTTGGGAGTGTGCGTTGAGGGGTGTGAGATCGTGAGCAGGAGGGGAGAGTGTGAGGGGAGAAGGGGGTTGGGTGAGGGACGAGCGAGCATTGAGAAGTGCGTGTGGGAGGGTGAGGGGGAGAGCGTGGGGAGTGTGCAGGTGAGCGAGCGGAGCCGTGAGGGAAGTGAGGGAAGGGGGGGCCCGGTGAGCGGGGATGGTGAAGGCCGGTTGGGAAGGCTGAGAGGGGAGGGCGAGCATGGAGTGGTGAGCAGGGAGCGGTGGGTTAGGGAGAGGGTCGGTTGGGGGAGGGGGACGACCGGGAGTGAGGGGAGGGGTGCGAAGAGCAGAGGGTGAGGGGAGGGTGCAGTGCGGGTGTGAGGAGGTGAGGGTAGTGGGAAAGGCCGAGGGGTGAGGGGGATGGGGAGCAGGTGAGGGTCGAGAGCAGAGAGTGAGATTTGGGGAGAGAGGGGTGCGTTAACGCAGGGTTAGGAGTGGGGCCTATGAGGGCAAAGGAGCAATTACATAGTGATGTGCAGAAACAGTAGAATTTTCATAATTCACATTAACAGAAATTTGCAGCAGAATTTTCAGTAAAAACTTAGAATTTTTTTTTCAGAGACCCACTTTGAACAGTAGTAGACAATATTTTTCCAGCAGCTCTCCAACTCAATCCTTTCCAAAATTCAGAGATTGCACAGTGCAGAAATAAAAGTAGGCAGAAAGTGCAGAAAAATTGCAGAATTTGCAGTAAAAACTCAGAATTTTTTCTAGAATTGCAGAATGGCAGGAGCAGTAAAAAAAATGCCAGGAGCAGTAAAAACTGAATGCAGTAGGGAGTAGTGGGAAAACCTACAGACTTCTAAATGAACCCAACAGAATAATTTCTAAATGCTACAAAATATTTTTGAATGTTGCAGAAAATTTCTGAATGCTGCAAAAACTGATTCCTAAATGCTGCAAAAATGACCAGAATTTTTGCAGATTTACACATGCCACAAAAAAAATGGCTCACATAAGGTTGAGCTGATTATGAACGTATTAGCTCTGATACCATGTTAAACACACACATGGTGTATGAGGAAAGATAAACACACACATAAAAAGATAAGCATGAGATTCTCATATTATTCACCATAGCTGTACATTTATAATACAATGGTGTGACTCTTGGATTCATCTTCCAAGGTCACTTGGACTCCTTTGTGACTCTTCGCCTTCCACACCTACCCATAGAGGATTAGGTGTTCAACAATTACCATCACCCAATTCTCTAAGTAAAATTTCTTCACAAGCTAATTTCCATTGTGTCAAAATCCTAGGGTCAAAATATTCTAGTGGGGTCAAGTTACATGTTCCAGTAAATGCATATTTCCTTCGATAGCTCAATACTGCAACATGACGTCATAGTGAAAATCGAATAGAGGTTGGTAGGGCCACACACTTTGTAAGAGAAATCAACTAGTTGTGTGTGTGTAGTAGCACACAAGCTGCAGAGAGGTCATGCTGATACCACAAGCAGGACTGTTGATAGGGCGTCATGTGACAATTCTCGAGACTAAGCTATGAAAGTCAAGTTTGTTCACTAGTGCAAGCAATGCCACAGAGTAGTACGAAGGATCATGTCACAGACAAGGTACCATGCTAGGCATGATAGAGTAATTGCAAGATGCAATGGTCCAAAAGGAGTCATTGGGTAGAGGATTTGTCGTGACAATTTGTGTGTTAGCAAGGTTCATATAGAAATCTAGTATAAGGGATGGTACCAACAACCAATAGGATTGGAGGAGATCAACCCTTAAAGGGAGAGAGGGAGACCATATCAATCAAGGGTTTGGAATCAATTCTAGAGATACCTAGCACTAGGAGCTACAATATGGAGAATGAAGCTTGGGACATTACAAAAGAAACAAAAGGGCAAGCCAGTTCCAAGTGATTCTTCCAAAAAATTCTTCCTTGCTAAGAGGGAGTGTTCAAGTTTTTAGCTTGGGAAAATACCTTAGAGGGTTAAGATAGCCATTAGAGATCTAAGTGACAAACTTGGAGTGGAGGTTAAGCAAAGACCTTGAGGGCCAAGAAGGCTTGTGATCTATAGTCAGAGGAAGTTAGTCTTCAGAGGGAGTTACCAAGCTCAAAGGGAGTAAAAAACTCAGAGGAAGATAGTACAAGATGGCCATGCACGATTCTTACGTGTGGGAGGCTTCTAAGAGGATGGATTCTTCAAAGGAGGATCTTTGTAATATAATTTTGTGTCATATGAAGCAACTGTGGTAGTGAATCAAGGATAGAAATGTGTTACATGTTCGAAGGCAGAACCACTTCCAGGCGGTGTTCTGAGAATACATCCTTCGCTAAGAGGGAGTGTTGATGTTTTGGGTTGGCATTGGGAGTATTATCACGTGTGGGGAAAGTGGGCTATGTGATGAGACTTTGCACCTTCAAAACCCATGGTATTCTGATGTCTCATGGTATTTGCCATGGTGTAATTACGTTGGCCCATGGCATTATGACCCAGGTTATTACTCTTATTAAAGAATTATAAGTGCAAGGGTGAATGATTCATTCTTGTTTTCTTGTGGCTTGGAAAGAGAGATGAGAGAGCCAAGAGTGCCTAGAGGACCAAGTAGATCCAGAGGGTTGATAGTTTCAAGAGGTCCGAGAGCAGCAAAAATGCCAAGAGGGCTACGCAAGGCTGAGAGGGTCGAGAGGGCCGAGCAAGGCTAAGAGGAATAAGTAGGGCTAAGGAGAGCATAGAGATGTGTAGGGGAATGAGACATATTACATATTACATGGACTCAAGTTACATATAATATGTTTACTGTGCATGCTCTAATTGTTGGTTTTGTAAGTTCCATTGTGTATATATATTTTTAATTAGGCACATCAATTTGTTTCAGTTAAATAGCTAAATTAAATTTAATTTGAGACGATTGCGCGTGCATTGAGTTTAGTGCCCACATAATTTTAAAAAGATATAAACAAGAAGACAATAAAATCAAATGAGGAATTCTTTATCATAGTGATGAGAGTTTTTAAAAGCTTGATATATTACAAGAAAAAAGGTATTTTGTTGTGACATGTCAAGATAACATAAAATTTCTCAACATGATAAAGAGAGACAAATGACTTGTCACAACGAAGAAAATTTTCCAATGTGTGACATGGCACATGAGGGAAGATTTGTATGGTGCAATTAGTCTTGTCACACAATGAGAGAAATTTAGGATGTGACATGTTACTTGAGATTAAATTTTAAGTGAAATAAGAATTATGTTGGGGTTGTAATACAACACACAAAAGAGAGTTTTAGGTTGGAATAAGCCAAAAGGAGAAAGGAATGCCTCAACATTTATGAAACTTGAAGGATTCTTGCACAATAAGGACATGTCACCATATGTTGATGATGATATAGTATTAGTGAGAAAGCTTCTAATATGATTTTTAAAGGGTCATAACTTTGTGCTTATAGATCAGAATTAAACAAGAGCACAAACATTGAAAATATCTTAAGAGAAGGATGCCTGAGGGAACTCAGAAATTAACTTAGATTAACATTTAAAGGAAAAATTGAAATACCCCATCTCCTTAATGATTCCTAAGAATTTGGGTATGTTGAGATTTGAATAAATTCCTTTTTGCCTAAAGTAGTGCTGATATTTGAATAGATTCCAGTTAGCTATGGTGAATGTCACAAAAACAAAAATCATTATAAAACTTTCTTTTATAAATGAAAACTCAGTTGTTTTTTTCTTCGAAAAAAAAAACTTATTATTTTTGCATTCATTCTGTTACAAAGCATTACACAAATAATACCATACTGTTCCAAGAAATTTACAAATAACACTCTTAACACAACAGAAACCTTAAATCTGCCAACGCTATTGTAATCTGCTAAATTCAAATCCAATCAATATTATTGTCAAAAATGATGAAAGACAATAGAAAGGACCGTGAAGATATCCCTTTGTTTCATAAAGGGTTAAATAAAGATGAATAAATACATGCACCTCATACAAAAAAATACTGCGTCTCGCATCAGAAAAGAATAATATCTTCAAATTCCATACCATAATGTCGTATACGTAAAGGATATGATATTTATCAGAAGAAAATAATGGCCGTCTCCCTATGATCATAAGTACAGACCAAAAGCAATCTCAGTAAAATCGAGAAGCCAAGAAGGGGATGAATGAGGCCATGAGAGTGGCGATTAAAGAGGGAACGACGGCTATTGAAGCAGAGCCTGTCTTCATTGTGGGACTGGGCGATGGTGCACTCACATCTGTCGCTGTTGCTGCTCCTCCTCCTGCTCCCACCATTATCATCACAACGAAAAAGAGAGCTGCAGATGCGTAGTTAATGGCGCCTACCATTCTCGCTCACCGCACACAACACACCCCTTACTGCTAATTGATGCGGAAAATCCGAAATGTAAAGTATAACCCCTGCGAGGAAATCAAAATCTCGAACAAACCAACCGAAATGCGAAGCGGCAATCTTCTCTCTTCGAGATTCGAACACTCGACTCGGAGGGACGCAGATGTGATATCATAGAATTTACTCAAAGCAAGGCTAGGTGATCGCTTGTATTTATAATCGTATGCGCATAATTTCTTTTTATAATATTATTTTTTCGGAACGCGTGATTTGCTGGTTGGCAAACAGGTAGGGAGACAGCATGGCAATACGTGGCAATACGTGGGTGTGGACGGGATACGCGCTGTGTTTTGGCCATCCTTCGGTTGACCCTTTCACTCCACGTGGCAACAAATAATTTGGTAATGGCATTGGTAAGGAAGCAAGTTAGGGCACCGCATGTAACGGATAATCCATTCACATAAGACCTTATTTCAACACCTTTAAGTTGTGTAACACAAGTAGGTCTGTCCACGCTTTCATCGCTGTTCTTTCGGAACATTCATGGAAAAACTCAAATTCCTGTGATTTAATTCTAGGAAAATCTTGAATCTCGCCGAAAACTATTGTAAAGTAACTCATAATTAAGTTCTTATCAAATACCTTAGTCTTCAAATCATTTTAGCGTCTCATAAGCGAATATATATTTAAATTTATTTATAATTAATATTTTTAATCAATTTTAAAATTGGTTTGTTATATTATTGTGAAAGTTAGGCCAAAGCTATTTGTCAATCAAATTTGTTGATTTAATGTCTATTGAATCATTAAATCAACTTATTAATTAAGTCAACCAGTCTTTTTAATGTAGCTAAATTTAAATAGTTTTGTTTCGTAAATTAATGAAGGTTTGAAATTAATATGAAAAAGATGTTATAATTTTTTTTTTAAATATTTTGATGGGTCAAAATGTTTTTTAACATTTTGACTTAGTTAAATTATAAAAACAAAATTAAATTAAAAAATTAATTATTAGAATTATTATTAAAACATTTTGACTTGGTATAATTACATTAAAAATAACATAATAAAATAAGAAATAAACCAAAAATAATAATATAAAAATAAAACCATTTAATTAAAATAAAATAGTCAATTTATTTTTATGAAACATTTTGACTTACTGTTTTCACAATCCATGGTTTTTTCCATGGTATTCTTCTCTCATCTAGCCTATGAAATAAAAAAATAAGATTATTTAATTAAAATAAATTATTCAATTTACTATTACATAAACATTATTCTTCTATGATCTAGCCGCTAAAATAAAAAATAAGATTATTTAATTAAAATAAATTAGTCAATTTACTATTATGCAAACATTTTGACTCATTTTTTCATAACCCATGGTTTTTTCCCATGGTATTCTTCTCTAATGTAGTCTATTTAAAGGCATAAAATTATAATGAATTTTCCACACATAAAAATAACCAATTGTCAATTTGGTCTGTCAAATTTGAATATTTTTTGTGTGAGAGCTATATATAGACACATAAAATTCGGACTTTAAGTTGTCAAACTTACAAGTCATTATTATTGATAAATGTAAACCTCCCCTACAAAACACCAAACAAGGTTTTAGAAAAAAAGGAAAAGTTTTGATAAAAGTTTTTCATTATAATTTATTAATTTGAAAACAAAATAAAAGGAAGAATTATTTCTCTTGGTCTTGTCTAACAAGACGGAGGAATTGCCTGTACGACCAAAATTGGTCGGAATCCAAGCCAAAAAAATTTAAGAAATCTTACAGTAACAGTTTTTGAATCATGATTTTGATGGTGGAAATGGATTCAACGCCATCAAAAACCTCTAGGGCACCCAAAATATTAAAGTTTAATAGTTATAACTTGGATTACAAAAATCCTTGCCAGATTTTCTTAAAATCTTACCCAAATTTCCATAATTTTCAGGGCAAAAAAGCAGTCTAGTTAGACTACGACATTTCTCTTTGTCTTTATTTTTTTCTTAATTACATTTTAAATATTTATCAATGGAATGTTTTGTGTAAATAAAAGAAAATTCTCTCACCAAAAAAGCCTTTATTTTTGTATCAAAGTTTGTTATAAGAAAAGTTATAAAAAAAAAATAAAAAATTGTTTTAATGATTTTGTTTATGTATCTATAGCATTTATGTAGGCTTTAAATTTGTATAATTATTGTTGTCCTCTAGCATAAGAGTGTCTTGTACGAAAGTATTTAAAAAAAGAAAGAAAATTTTGATAAATCATTCTCCATTATAATTTCTTAATTTAGAAAATAAAAAATAAAAAAAGAGTTATTTCCTTTTATCTCGTTTCAATGATTTTGATTTTATTTTTTGTATCACAGTATATTATCGGTAAAGGTAAGACTTCCCTTATAGAACACCAAATTAGGCTTTATTTCATTATCAAAGTGTCTTATAGGAAAAGTTTAAAAAAAGGAAAAATTTTGATAACTTTTTTTGTAAGGTTGTAAGGTTGTGATCCCTCTCCTAGGAAGCTTAAGGCTCACCAATGACCGACTCCAGTGGGGGGACAATTGCTCCCCCCATTACAGGCCAACCTCCCACAGGGGCGGTGGCAGGGGCTGATACCGTCAATCAGCACAACTCTGGCCCGTCTCATGAAACTACAGGGGCAACCCCCACAGCGCAGCCGACAAACATACTAGTAGTAGAAGAAGTAAATACAAAGTCAGCAACATGCATACCAAAGAACTCTAGGAAAACAGTGATCGAGCTCTCAGCGCATTGCATCAATGGAAGAATCCAGTTCATGAAGGATCACGCACTGATAGACAATTTCATGGGTTTTTGGCCCACGGAAAAAGCATTGAGATGATGGATACCTTCGAAGTGGAAACCCAAAGGCCACATTGACCTACAGCTGTGCGCTAAAGGCTTCTTCAACGTGATCTTCACTTGCACTGAAGACAAAGATAGAATCATGGAAGGAGGCCCTTATTTCTTCAACACTACAGGTCTATACCTTCAACCCTGGACGAAGCGATTCAACCCTAACAAACAGGATATTACTTGTGCTCCGGTCTAGATTTGGCTCTACTCCCTCCCCAAGGATTACGGGGATGAGATGACCCTCAGAGACATTAGCAATGCCCTAAGGAGTTTGTCAAGATCACAGAGGAGACCAAGATCAACCGCTACACAGCATATGCCTGCATATACATCTACATGAACTTGGTGGAACTGTTACCAGGCGAGGTACGTCTATTGCATGAAGATTTTGAATGGACACAAACTGCAGATTATGAGCACATTCCTTTCAGATGCAGGAAGTGTCACCAACATGGGCATCTCTTCAGAGACTATCCCCTCAACATGAAAGCCATGGCTAAAAATGAATCCAACGATCAGGAAGCAGAAGGATTCACGAAGATAGTAAGCAAAAAAAGGCGCAACAAGAGAGCTACCCCTCAGCAGAATAAAAGAGGACCTGCAACTAGCAACATTTTCGCTGCCTTAAATCAGCTAAATGAAAATGAAAATGAACCAGTCATCGAAGTCGGGCACACCTCCACGGAGCAGGCCCAGTCCTCAGAGGCTCAATAGGACAGGGTCCCCCTTGAGACCTTCCTGAAACCTCCAACTGCAAGCTACACAGGGGATAACAACGTGTTAAAAGGAAAAGAACAGATCATGGAGTCGATCCTAGAAGCCATGGAGGAAGAACCAGAAAGCATTGATCTAGAAGGCCTGGATCTTATAGGGTTAGAGGATGCTTGCAATAAGAAAGACTTCAAATCTATCCTAGAGCAACAAGTCCAAAATATGGAAGAAATCCTAGCCATAGGGAAGCAGCTCCCCTCTTTGGGTATCTAGGTGGGAACGCTCATTAACACCAAATAATTCACGAAAGAGTCCCGCAAAAGGGGCAGGAAAACAACTCTGCAATGAACTATAGAAATAGGAAAATAAATGGTGGATTCAGGGTGATTCCCCAAGTTGACAAGATTCTTCGCCTACACCACCAATCCTATCCCATGAAGATCATCTCCTGGAACATAAGATGGCTCAACAACCCCACGAAGCACATCACAATAAAGAAAAGGATTACTGAGGAACGCTCTACAATATTCTACATGCAAGAAACCAAATGTTCCAGCTCCACTCTGGATACAATCTTCAAAAAATTTGGAAAGGTAGCAATACAATAGCAGTTGATGCCAACAGAGCATCTGGAGGTCGGGAAATCATATGGAACCCCCAAATCATCTCTTTAGAGAAATTTCATGCCAACAGACACTTCATCCAGACCAACTTTCACTTGATTGGCACAGCTATCCATGGTATGCTCACAAATGTCTACTTTCCACAGAACACCCATAAAAAATTGGAGCTCCTGGACAACCTAGTGGAACTCAATAAACAGAGAGCCTTTCCACTCTGGCTCCTAGGAGGAGACTTCAATATGATAACCAATATTCAGGAAAATAAAGGAGGAAGTATGCATCTAGACTTAGAAAATAATGGATTCAAGAACTTTATTCATGGTAACCACCTCATCGATCTACAAACCTCCAATGGAATCTTCACATAGAACAAAAAGAGAAGAGGTGCCCATTAGATAGCCTTAAGACTGGACAGATTCCTCATCACAGAAGACTTCATTCGGCTAGGGGGTGACATAGCTTTTACGATCATCCCTGCGGTAGGCTATGACCACTGGCCAATACAACTTCAATGGTTACGACCAGGTAAGCATGCTCCTAAACCTTTCCGCTTTAAACACTGTTCGTTTCGGCACCTAGGGTTCAAGGATATGGTTTCTGTTGAAATTTGGTTACCGGAGGACAGGTGGTTCCCTAAGGCTTTGATCTTTGGCCTAGGGAAAAGTGTCCAAAATAATTTAATTTTTCTCCTAAAGTGACTTTATAAAGTTATAAAGTCAAATCTAATTTAAAAGTGACTTTAAGTGATGAAGTTACTAAAGTCTAATTTTAGAGTGACTTTAATAAAGTCAATGTGAAATTAGAAAGTGAAAAGTGACTTTGGAAATAAATGACTAAGTGGGTCTTTATTAAAGTGGGGTGAATTAAAAAATAGAAAGTGAGATTTAAATGAGCATTTAATCTTAGCCTTAGATCTAAAGCTATCTCAGCCATTAGATTTAGGGATTCCCCCAAAGTCACTTAGGGTTAGGTTAAAGGAGAAAAAAGAGGGAAAAGGTCATTCATTATTTCATGAGAAGATTGAGAGAAGGGGAGGAAGAGAGCAAAGGATATTTCTGAGCAGAGAAGAAGGAGGAAGAATAGCACCTTGGCACGCATACTAAGTGTTTAGTCAATTTAGTGTCCTAAATTGATAGCATAAATTATTGACCAGGGCTAGTAAACTGATGAAGTATAATGCACTATATGTGCCTAAGTATCCATTTTTCTTACTTCGTTGATTTTAGTGTTTTATTGATTTTTTGGGGTTTTTATGTTTGATTCTTAGTATGCTAATCTATGCTAAAATGATGAAGTTAAATCTATATCAAGAGGGAGAAAAGGAAATGTTAAGAAATGATTTAAAACATAGTTTATTTGCAAGTTCTGTTCCTAAATAGAAAATGATGAAAACAGAGAGTCCTAATCCATGGATATTACAGCGTCTAAATGAACATTCATGAAATTAAAAGTAACTCAAAACACTACAACTTAATCTGATTCATTTAGTTAGAGATTTGTTGGAAGAGCTTGTGAAAAAGATTAATTCTAATGCAATGAGAATCTCCTAAAACATAAAAGGAAATATTGAAACAAACAGTAACTTAGAACATTACAGTGAAATCTCATTCATTTGATAGAGGTTTATTGGAAGATCTTGAGAAAAAGATTACTATAATGTAGTAAGGATCTCTTATGAAGTGCTGAAAAAAATTATAACATTACAACTAAATCTCATTCATGAGTTAGAATTTTATTGGAAGAGATTTTTGAAAGAGATTAATCATAATGTGATAAGGATCTTCTATGAAACAAAACAATCAATAACTCACAATATTACAACTAAGTCTCATTCGTGAATTAGAGATTTATTGGAAAAGATTTTGAAAGAGACTAACTGCAGTATAATGAGGATCTTCTTTTTAATTAAATGACAGAAAATGAAATGCTAATAACTCAGAATATTACAATTGAATCCCATTCATTTAATAGAGATGTATTGGAAGAGCTTGAGAAAGAGACTAACTGCAATATCATGCGGATCATTTATCTAAGAAAATGACATGAAAAATAATGCTAAAAATTATGATTTCAGAAAGCAGTCTAAGTAAAGAAATATGACAAAACATAATTGAAAATGACTTACTTAGAAAACATGCAAAACCTCCTCAAATAGCAGGGGCCCTCTGCTATCAATTCGACATTAATCCTTTAACTCCTCAAGATTGTATTCAGAACAACATCAAGGCTAAAACTCCTTTTTATTAACACAAGACTTGAAAACAGAGTATCACCGTAATGATAAAATATGTATCAACTGTCCTTCTCGGTATTACAGAGCTTAATTTATATGAAAATTCATAACTAACAATTGAAAAAAAATAGGTACAGGTGTAGATTTGAAGTTAAAATCAAATTAAAACTCTTTTGGGACTCATGATTTGCTGTAAAGCAAATCAGGAGTCCTAATTCTTGTAGAAAATAGCTTCTTTGACCTTTGATTTGACCACATGCTTAGACACCTCCAGCGATCGATTTAGTCCTTTTGGATGGGAATGAATGCTGTAGGGAAGATTTGGAATCCACCCATGTGTGCCTTTTCTCTAGATGACACCTGTAACATACTTAAACACCAAAACAACTACAGCATGCTTGACTGGCTACATAATGACTGTATTCTCTAGCTAAAATGTTCAAAAATCATTAAGACAGCAAAAATCACAAAAGTAAAATAAGTTAATCACTGTATGCAACCTTTAAGCAATCTTAATCATTCTTATTGATTTTTAGGTTTATGAAATGATAAAGGAATGATGAAATGAAGTGAAGTTTAGCAAAAGAGAAGACAATTTCAGGGCTCAACATACCCTCACTGCAAAACTCTTGCATGTCCTCATGCAATTTCATCAAAATTTTATTCCATGTGCATTGAAACTTCTGCAAGAACATCCAACCTCCTTTTTCTGCTTCTTTTGGTAGTCAATACCATTCTGGGTTTCCTCATGAATAATTTAAAGCTAAGATAAATTAGAGTCTTTTCTGAACATTAGAGGCCATCCTTTTCAAACTATTAAGCAGGAATAAAGGTAGATTTATTTCATCATCTAAGAAATCGATCATTAGTTTGATATGATAGACATACAAGGTGCCGAATCTACCCTCACATGTTATGAATTTTGTAAAATTAACAACATATTCCTCCATTTATTTTTCAGAGCTGTACTAGGAATACCCTTTCTAAACACTGAAATGTCCATACTTGGGTTCTTTAGCATTTGTTTCCAAGTTTCATTATGGTACTCCTTGTTTTTAAACTAGCGTTCTCCCTATCTTGGCAATTCTGTGGCTTCAACTATGAATGACTCTGTGATGGTGAACTTAATATCCCCAATTTATACCTTTGATCCATCTAATGACCTAGCAAATGATTTCGTGATTTCTTTGTGGAATCCATTGAACTTCTCTACAAAGTTCATCCACCCAACCTGCTATAATAGCCCCTTAACCTGAGGGTATCCTTCTAAATATTTGCTCTCAATTGGCTCTGTTCTCACAATTAGCCCCATTTCTCCTTGGTACCTTGGCTTAGGTCTACTGCTCTGTCTCTGATCTTGTGCCTGAAGAAAGAGTAGCTGTGGAAGGTTGTTTTTCCCTTAAAATGACTTCTCTGTAGATCAAACTGGCTACATAATGTAATGGCAGTGAGTGGATACGGATGAAGGTAATGGTAAATGATGAAAATGATCGAGTTAAGAGTTTGATATGAAATGAAATACCGTGAAGAGATTTTATGATGATTTTCAAAAATCATCAGTAAATTATACGATCTAAGGACATGACCTAATAGGTCACATCTAAGTTTTTGACTGTTTAATCATTCAATTAATGATAAACCGTTATGGAGCGGAAGGTAAGGGATTTGGTCGAGGAGTTTTTATGATAGGCAAGGATCAGTTCGAATGATAGATTAACTTTAGGAAACATATGATTTAACTATATTATATCTTTCATGTTTTGCTATCAAAATAATTTCACACAGTTTACCTCAGCCCTTTTGATTTTGCTGCTTGTTGTATTTGTCCTTTATTTTGTAAAATGTTGATCTTCTAAGCTCCATAATCTCCTTTGAATATCATCCTTTGTGTATTGAAGTAGGATTGCAGGGTCAAATTGGTTGTAGAACAGGATTGGCTACAGAACAAACAGCTGCAGAATGTACCTGTTAAAAATTATGAAATATGGATATGGAATGAAATGGATCATGAATATGGAATGGAATGAGATGGATTATGAGTGTGAAATGGGATGGAATATGAATGTAGTGAAACATGAGATGGAATGAAATATGAATGAAATGAAGTATGGAGTAAAAATGAATCTGTAATTTGTGATTTTATGATATTTAGTTGCAGAATAAGAACAATTTGAAAGTATAAAGTGTCAGAAGAATTATGATTTTCACCCTACACTCTCTGTATAAACATGCCAATCAATGATTGGTTTTCATATTTATACTTTTATTTTTTTATTTTTTATTTTTATTTTTAAATTATTGAAGAAAAATACAACTAAGTGAAGAAGAAAGTTCTTCTTCACTAACTTCATATCAATGTTATCTTGGAATTTCTTGACAAATTCTTCTCTTGAAAGTGGCTTATGATACAATTTTAGTTTGTGTCCATTTACAAGAAATGCTACCTTTCCTTCATCTATTGTCTTGATTTTTATTGCTCCATTTTCAAATATCTTCACAATTTCATATGGCCCAAGCCAATGAGTTTGAAATTTACCTTGAAAATCCTTGAACTTTGAATCAAACAAGAGTGCCCAGTCACCTTCTTTAAATTTTTTTTCTTTGATATACTTGTCATGCCATCTAGTCCTTTGCTGTTGGACTATGCTTGTTCTCTGGACTGCATCTTGTCTGATCTCATCCAGTTCATTAATTTGCTCCAGTATGTGCTTCTGTGCTTCTGTCAAATCAAGTTCTAACTGGAATGCCATTTTGAAAGTTTGGATCTAAAACTCTATGGGAAACAGGACTTGTTTTCCATAAACAAGTTCATAAGGGGTGTGTCCTGTTGTGTTTCTCCATGTAGTTTTGTAGGCCCATAAGGCTTCAGGAAGCCTTTCTGCCCAATCTCTTCTATGTAAATGAACAATCTTTGACAGGATCCCTTCAATCACCTTATTGGTAGATTCTACTTGGCCATTTGCTTGTGGATGGTAGGGAGTGGATTTCCTGTGTCTGATTTTGTACTTCTCTACCATTTGCTCAACCATTTTTTATGTGAATTGAGCTCCTTGATCTGTAACAATTTCTCTTGGGACACCAAAACAAGTAAAAATATCCTTAAAAAGAAAACTAACTAGAAATGCTTCAGTAGCAGAAAGTAATGGCTTGGCCTCTACCCATTTGGTAACATAATCAGTGCAAACTAATATATATTTATTTTGTTTTGATGGAGGATTAATAGGTCCTACAAAATCCAAAGCCCATTTCTCAAAAGGTTCAATATGTACCTGAGGTTGCAATGGTATCTCACCTGAAGGGGAAGGTTTCCCTACCCTTTGGAAACTGTCACACCTTTTGACATAATCTTTAGCATCTCTAAAGAGGGATGGAAAATAATATCCTAGGTGAAGGATCTTATAAGTTGTCCTCTTATCAACAAAGTGTCCACTGCAAGGTTCATCGTGACATGCCTTGAGAATCTCAGGTATCTCGTCTTCTCAAACACATCTTCAGATCATAAAGTCTGGACCTGTTTTGTATAACTCATTAGCAATCCATGAATATTTTGCACTGTCAAAGATGATTTTTCTTTTGTCTCTTGCATTCATAATTGAAGGAAATTTTCCTGCAACTAGATAATTGGCAATATCAGCAAACCAGGGAGTTTGAGTAGTAATTGCAAAGAGATATTCATCAGGGAATTTATCTTCAACTGGAGTATTGTCTTTAATGTTTTGGAGTTTAGATAGGAAATCAGCCACTGCATTTTGTTTTCCAGGCCTATCTATAATGGTGATGTTAAATTCTTGTAAAATAAATAACCATCTTGTGACTTTGCCATTAGTAATTGATTTATTCATTAAATACCTAATTGCAGAGTGATCTGTGTGAACAAAGGTTTAATAGCCTGTTATATAGTGTCTGAATTTATTTATGGCATGAAAAACAGCTAAGAACTCTTTTTTTGTTACAGTATAATTCAACTATGAAGGAGTCAAATTTTTACTTGTATAGTAGAAGGCATAAGGAATCAGGTCTTTTTGTCCTAACACAGCGCCCAAAGCTGTATCTGAGGCATCTGTCGAGATGTGAAAAGGTTATTTCGAGTTAGGTCCCCTTAAAATATGTGCTTCAGAGATTTTTGTTTTTAGGGTTTCAAATGCTAACTGGAAGTCAAGATTCCAATTAAGTTCACAGTCCTTGGTGAGTAATTTGAAAAGTGGAGTTGCTATCTTGGTGAAGTTTTCTATAAATCTTCTGTAATATCCTGTAAATCCTAGAAAACTCCTAACATCTTTCTGACAACTTGGAATTAATAATCTATAGATGACTTCAACTTTTGACTCATCAACTCTAATCCCATCTCCTGAAATATGATGTCCTAAGACAATCCCTTCAGTAAACATCACGAAACATTTTTCATGACTTAATGAAAGGTTTGCGTCTTTACATATTTTTAGAACTTTTTCCAAGTTTGCTAAGGCTTCTTCAAATGTGTTTCCATAGACTGTGAAGTCATCCATGTATACTTCTACACAGTCATGTATTATATCTGAAAAGATTCCCAATACTGCCCTTTGGAATTTTGCAGGTGCATTGCACAATCCAAAATGCAATACCCGGTAGGCATATGTACCCCAAGGACAGGTAAATGTGGTTTTATCTTGATCCTCAAGTGCAACTTTAATTTGATTGTAACCACTGAAACCATCCAAAAATGAAAAGTACTTTTTTCCTGCTAATGTATCTAACACCTGATCTATGAAGGGTAAAGGAAAATGATCTTTAAGAGTAGCTTTGTTTAATTCTCGGTAGTCAATGCATACCCTCCATTTACCATTTTTCTTGGGTACAATCACCAAAGGAGAAACCCACTGACTGTCTGAAATGGGATAAATAAAGTTGACATTTAACAATTTCTGCAACTCTTCTTTAACAATCTCCCTAAGGTTTGGATTCATCCTTCTCTGGGGATGTCTGATTGGTTTACAATTTTCCTATATATAGATATGATGAGTGCAAGTCTTAGGGTTGATCCCTTTCGTATCAGTGTACTCCCATGCATATGCAAAATAATGTCTTTGTAATATTTTGACGAGCTTTTCTTGTTGAAAATTTTCTAGGTTTTTGTTTATGTTTAAGTTTTTTCCTGGAAATATCTCAATTGTAGAGATGCCTAATTATTCCATGGAGTAGAGAGACATTTGTCTTGATGATAAAAAATCAATATTGGATTCTTCTTGGAATTGATCATGTTTGTATTTTGAAGAAGATTCATGATTTTCTAAGGCATTCAGAATCTGACTATCTTTACTAATTTCTGAAATAGTGAAGAGAGGTTGTATATCTTCTTCATCATCAATCCATTGAGTATCATCTAATTCTGTGATTGTTCTTGCTGGAGGATACAAGGTGAATTTCCTGGTTGAACTACCATCAGAGATGTACATATCACCGGATCTATAGCTAATGAAAGCATCAGCTGTAGCTAACCAAGGGCTTCATAATATAATAGGATGTCCTCCTAAATCATTTTTAGGATCATGAAATCCACAGGATACTCCCAAGAATATAAAGACACTGGAATGTCTTCTAATACCCCATCTGGTTTGATTACAGATCTATCTGCTAATTGTAGTAGTGTGGGTGTAAAAATAAGATTAGGAAGTTTTAGTTTTTCCATGATTTTCTTACTCATGATATTGATTGCTGCTCCTAGATCAATAAGTGTGTTCGTAATTTCAATTCCATTGATATGTGTCTTAAAAACTGGATTTTCGGGATCTAGATAGTTTGGAATGGCAATATTTCCCATCATTATGTCTGCTATTTTTCCTACCAGTTGTATTTTCTTTATCTCTTTTATTGTCTTTGCTAAAATTGGGATTTCCTTGATGGCCTATAATAATGAAATTTTAATACAAACATTTCTTAACTCATCTAGGAAATCATAGTTAGACATCATAATTTGTTTCTCTACACCTCTATCAATTTGTAATCTTTTAGGAAAAGGAGGTGTAGTAGTAGATGTTGATGGTTGTCCTAACATAGGAGTTGAAATTATTGGTTATTTATGTTTTTATTTTTCAATGTTTTGGTCTTGAAGAGATGTTTTTCTTCAAAACTTTTATTTACCCGTAGAGAATCTTCCTCGGAATTGTTTTGTTCTTGTATAACTACAGAAGGTTTCTTTCTTTCAAGTATTCTTCCAGACCTAAGTTAAACATCATTAAGGTCTAAAGGAGTAATCAAATAAGTTGGAAATTGTTGATCTTCTATCATATATGTATTCTGAGGGTTTTTATTGTTGGGGTTTGGTATTGGCTGGGCAGGTAACTGATTTGATTTTTGAGGGAATGGTAATGGAAGTGGTGGATTTTGATTTTGATTTTGATGTTGTGGATTCTGCGGAGGATTTTTTTGAGGAGGAAAGTTTGGATATGAAGGATATGATGGATAAGATGGTGGATATTGATAATACTGGGAGAACCTTCCATAAGGATTTTGTGTTCCTTGAGCCCAAGGTTGAGATTTATTTTGAAATTGGGGCCAAGGTTGCTGCTAAGAGTTCCAATTAGGTGGGGGTTGATTATACATTTGATTACTAAACCCTTGTGTTTGAGGTCCCTGCCAAGGTATTCTAGAGACAAAATTAAGAGATTCAGTGGAATTTGTGGTTGTTTCTTCTTGAAAGAAAAATTTAAGGCCAGGGATTGAGGGACAATTCTTGGTCTCATGTTTTTCTGAACAAATTGCACTAGTCTCTATTAATTTTTCATCCAAAGGACACTCTCTTAAGGCATGCTTCTTCCTACATTTGGGAAAAAATATTTCTAAGGCATCAGTTTTGGCTTTCTGCTTGTTTTGTAACTTAAGGGTGTCTATTTGCTCACTAAGACTCCCTAAAATGTCAGTTTTGAATTCATCAAGCATATTCCCTATTTTCACCCTACTTACTGTTCCAATTGCAGATTTGCTTGCCCTTGCAAGAGCAGGGTCTCTTGGTCCTTTTAGAATTTTATATTTTCCTCTTGAAAGATTAATACATAGTTCTGCTATATCAGGTAATGAAAGTTGAGATATATCTCCTTTCCTCATCATGTTCAAGATATCTATCCATTCATCCCTAATTGTTTTCAACAAAAGAGCTTTCAAGGTGCCTTGATCTAAATTTTGCATTTTTTCCCTTTTAATGTTATAATTAAATCTCTCAAGTAAATATTCCAGATTTTCATCCTCTTTTTGCATCATCTTGAGCACTTCTTCCTTATGGTTGACCAGTATACAGTAATCCAAATATCTTTCTAGAAATTCTCTTTTCATATCATCCCATGTCCTAATAGACCTAGTGATTAAAATCATAAACCATTTTAATGCTGCTCCTTTCAATGTTGAAGGGAACAGTTTAAGTTTTTGAGCATCTTGTAGCAAATCATAAGTTCTACATAGAACTTCAAATTCAAATAAGAATGTCTCAGGGTCTTCACTTTTCAATCCATGAAAGTTTAGAAGAATAGAGAGTGATATATTTTTCATAGTTGCATTGGTCTCTTCATCTACTATAGGGAATCCAAAAGAGTTTTCAGTTTCCCTTCTACCTCTTCCTCCTTCTGCATTTCCTCTTCCTCTACCTTCTTCTGTACCTCTACCTCTTCCTCTTTCTCCTCCTCTACCTCTACCTCCTACAAAGAGTGTGTTTTCTCCATTAAAGACTTCTCCTTCCCCTTCTCCTCCTTCTATACCTCTTCCTTCCATGATAGATTCTTCTGAACTGATATAGGGTTCAGTTTGGAGAACTAGTTGTTCTACTAGTTCTTCTATCAAGGGTATATTGAAGAAATAGTCCTCTTCTTCCTCTTCACTAGAGATTTGTAATTCTTATGCTGGAATATATTCTCCTGTGGAAGTGAAAAAGCTTATCCCTTCTGTAGGAGTCCTTGGATCTTCTTCCTCTATAATTGCTTCAGTGGATGAAGTGTGAAATCTTCCTGATTGGATATCTGATCTTGAAACTTCTGGAAGCCTATGACCAATATAGTATGGAATATGGGTTTGAGTTGGAGGTGTGATACTTCTTGGTCTTGGTGGAGTGAGTGGAGTTGCGGGAATTAAGATTCTGCCTCTTATAAATCTACCCCTAGAATCTCTTTCTCTATGCATGTCATTGTTTTTGAGATGCAAGAAATAAGGCTACCTAGTTATGCTTCCCCGGTAACGACACCAAAATGTTTAGTCAATTTAGTGTCCTAAATTGATAGCATAAATTATAGACCAAAGCTAGTAAACTGATGAAGTATAATGCACTATATGTGCCTAAGTATCCCTTTTTCTTACTTCGTTACTTTTAGTGTTTTATTGATGTTTTTGGGTTTTTTATGTTTGATTCTTAGTATGCTACTCTATGCTAAAAAGATGAAGTTAAATCTATATCAAGAGGGAGAAAAGGAAATGTTAAGAAATGATTTAAAACAGAGTTTATTTGCAAGTTCTGTTCCTAACTAGAAAATGATGAAAACAGAGAGTCCTAATCCATGGATATTACAGCTTCTAAATGAACATTCATGAAATGAAAAGTAACTCAAAACACTACCACTTAATCTGATTCATTTCTAGTTAGAGATTTGTTGGAAGAGCTTGTGAAAAATATTAATTATAATGCAATGAGGATCTCCTAAAACATAAAAGGAAATACTGAAACAAACAGTAACTTAGAACATTACAGTGAAATCTCATTCATTTGATAGAGGATTATTGGAAGAGCTTGAGAAAAAGATTACTATAATGTAGTAAGGATCTCCTATGAAGTGCTGAAACAAATTATAACATTACAACTAAATCTCATTCATGAGTTAGAAGTTTATTGGAAGAGCTTTTTGAAAGAGATTAATCATAATATGATAAGGATCTTCTATGAAACAAAACAATAAATAACTCACAATATTACAACTAAGTCTCATTCGTGAATTAGAGATTTAATGGAAAAGATTTTGAAAGAGACTAACTGTAGTATAATGAGGATCTTCTTTTTAACTAAATGACAGAAAATGAAATGCTAATAACTCAAAATATTACAATTGAATCCCATTCATTTAATAGAGATGTATTGGAAGAGCTTGACAAAGAGACTAACTGCAATATTATGAAGATCCTTTATCTAAGAAAATGACATGAAACATAATGCTAAAAACTATGATTTCAGAAAGCAGCCTAAGTAAAGAAATATGAAAAAACAGAATTGAAAATGACTTATCTAGAAAACATGTAAAACCTCCTCGAATAGTAGGGGCCCTCTGCTATCAATTCGGCATTAATCCTTTAACTCCTCAAGATTGTATTCAGAACAACATCAAGGCTAAAACTCCTTTTTATTAACACAATACTTGAAAACAGAGTATCACCATAATGATAAAATATGTATCAACTGTCATTATCAGTATTACAGAGCTTAATTTATATGCAAATTCATAACTAACACTGAACAAAAATAGGTACAGGTGTAGATTTGAAGTTAAAATCAAATTAAAACTCTTTTGGGACTCATGATTTGCTGTAAAGAAAATCAGGAGTCCTAATTCTTGTAGAAAATAGCTTCTTTGACCTTTGATTTGACCACATGCTTAGACACCTCCAACGATTGATTTACTCCTTTTGGATGGGAATGAATGATGTAGGGAAGATTTGGAATCCACCCATGTGTGCCTTTTCTCCAGATGACACCTGTAACATACTTAAACACCAAAACAACTACAACATGCTTGACTGGCTACAAAATGACTGTATTCTATAGCTAAACTGTTAAAAAATCATTAAGACAGAAAAAATCACAAAAGTACAATAAGTTAATCACTGTATGCAACCTTTAAACAATCTTAATCATTCTTATTGATTTTTAGGTTTATGAAATGATAAAGGAATGATGAAATGAAGTGAAGTTTAGCAAAAGAGAAGACAATTTCAGGGCTCAACACTGAGGCATCAAGATTTCAGCAAATCTGTACAGCAAGCAGTAGCACGAAGTTCAAGGCAAGTGGCACAAATTTCGAGTAGGGAAAACAACATTTAATGCAGCATGAATTTCGAGGTTCATACATCAATTAAGGAGGCACGAAAACTGAGGTCTGTACAGCAGCAAAAACATATATATTTTCTGAAATCCATATAGTAGTTTTCAACACGCAAATCGAGGTCCGTAAAGCATTCGTACAACATGTTTTTCGAGGCAAAAAGTGGCACAATTTTCGAGGAGGCCGTACAGCTATTCTGGCACTATTTTCGGTGCCGTCCTTACAGCATTTAATGTTGTACTTTCTGTTGTAAATTTTTGGTTCTGTTTGGCACGAAAATCGAGGCAGAGGATGTGCACGATTTTTTAGATAAGTAAAAATACTGGTTGCTGGAATTTTTCTATGTTTCCTATTTCTATGTAAAAGATATTTATCAGAAATAAAAGAGAGCTTTCAAACTGGTTTTCCCTAAGAGTTGTAGGGGGTTTTTCCAGGGTCACATTGACCAAAAATCAGCGTGTCAAAATTCTGTATGTGGCTGATTTATTTTTTGAGTTTTTATTTTTGCATTTCAACATTGTGAAATTTCCAGAATTAGTGTTTTCAGAAAATATTTATTTTTTCCAGCTTGCTAAATGTTTAGCTATGGGAATGGGAATTTAACTATATGGGAGAAATAAAGAGAAACTGAAAACCGGGGTTGGGTTATCAAATTTCTACATGGTATCAGAGCTATTTTGCTAAAAAGTGTAGTTTGGGACAACAAGAAGGAAAAATTACAACAAGCTGATTTTTCACACAGAAAACATTACCTTTACTACAATAGTGTTATTTTCAGTTTATTAGGACAACAAGCATGTCTTTGGGCTTGAGGGTGGAGGATAGGTTGGATGGGCATAGTAACTACAGTGTATGGAAGGAGAGAATGCAGAGTATCTTTGAGGAGGTAGAAGTATGGGATATCATGGTGCATACCACACAGAACCCTGTTAATGTGCCTACCGATGTTGTTCAGTTGACAACCTTTAATAAAAATAATAACAAGGGTAAGAGACTGATTCTAGATGGAATCAAAGACCATTGCATTCCTCATGTGAGAGGAAAGAGATATGGTCATGAGATGTGGACAACATTGACCAATCTCTACCAGAGTACCAATGAGAACAAGAAAATGGTCCTAAGGGAGAAGCTGAAGACCATGAAGATGGGTAAGACTGATAGTGCAGCTGGATATCTCACAAAGATTACTAATGTGAGAGATGCATTGGAAGTAGTTGGAGAGGTCATTCCACCTGCTGAGTTGGTGCGGATTTCAGTGAATGGCCTTCCCAGTTCATGGTTGAACTTTGCTGATGGGGTTTGTGCACATGAGACCCTTCCCACTTAGGAGAGGTTCTGGGATGATTTCATACAAACAGAAATCAGAAAGAGCCAGCTTGGGGCAGCCAATCCAGTTGAGTAGGATGAGGATGTAGCACTGTTGGCAGGAGGCAAGAAAGGCAAGGGAAAAAAGCAAGCTTCCACAAGTGGTGGGGGGGGGCAAAGGAAAAGGTAAAGGTAAATAGGGGAACATGCAGAAGGAATATTCCAAGGTGAAGTGTTGGAATTGTCAGAAGATGGGACACTATGCAGTTGTGTGTCTGGAGAAGAAGAAGAAGGGGAAGATCCAGAGCATGGCAGCATCAATAGAGATAGAGGAATTTTCGGATAGCTTTGACCGGGAGTTTGGGTTCATTGCTTGTGATTCCACTAGTGCAGGATCACCTGCCACGGAGGTTGAGAGGGAGTGTGAATTTCCCTCCACTTGCGGAGCATCTTCAGGTATCTAGTATGTTGACAGTGGGGCTTCACATCATATGACAGGAGTCCGTGAGTACTTCTCAGAGCTTTCAGAGAGTGTCGCCGATATAGAGGTAGTACTCGGAGATGACAGCATTGTTAGAGCAGTTGGTGTAGGGACATTGAAATTTGATAGGGAACCCAAACCTCCCTTGAAGGTGTCAGATGTTTTATATGTGCCAAGGATGAGGAAGAACCTCATATCTGTCTCAGCATTGGAGGACAGAGGGTATGAGATATTGTTCAGGAGAGGACAGGTGCTAATATATCCCAAGGGCGCTCCAGCTGATTTAGATAGAGTGATTGGTGTATGCCATGCAAAGGTGTACAAGTTTTCATTTCAGCCCCTTTTTGCATTGAGCAGTAGTACCGACATCAGAGCTAGCAGTTCAGAGCTGTGTGAGATTTGGCATCACAAGATGGGGCACATGTATCATGGAGCCTTGAGGACATTGCAGGAGATCACTACAGGTGTGCCAGATTTCAGTACTGATCACTTTGAAACATGCAGAGGATGTGCTATGGGGAAGTTTTCCAAATCCCCTTTTCTCAGCAGTGACAGCAGGTCGACTGGGATACTTGATTTGATTCATTCCAATGAGAGCGGTCGGATGTCTCATGTTTCCTTGAGTGGATATGACTATTATGTATTATTCATTGATGATCACTCCAGGAAGACCTGGATTTATTTCTTGAAGACCAAGAGTGAGGTCTTTAAGTAGTTTCAGGAGTTCAGAGCTCTTGTGGAGACTCAGACAGGTCGAAAGATCAAGTCCCTGAGGTCGGACAATGGAGGAGAGTACACCCTTGGTGAGTTTGTTGATTGTTGTGTGGAGGCAGGCATTAGGAGGGACTTCACAGTTCCTTACAACCCCCATCAGAACGGGGTTGCGGAGAGGAAGAACAGATCCATCGGAGGGGCTGCCAAAGCCATGCTACATGAACAGGGGTTACCAATGTTTTTATGGACAGAGGCCTGCAACACTGTTGTATATTGCAAAATAGGAGTCTGCATCGTGCCTTGGGGCATGTGACTTCGGAGGAGGATTTTTCTGGGAAGAAGCCTGATGTTGGTCATCTTCGTATCTTTGGGTGTTTTACATACTCCTATGTACCCAAAGAGAAGAGGACTAAGCTAGATCCCACCGTAGAGAAGGGTGTCTTTGTGGGCTACAGTGAGACCTTGAAGGCATTTCAGATTTATATTCCCGCACAGAGGAGAGTTGTTGTCAAGCGGGATGTGAAGTTCAAGGAGGACAAGGCCTTTAGGAGGTCACGGGAGTTAGAGTATCTGGATTAGCCAGACCCTCAGAAGTAGCTGATTTAGTCGCAGGGATCCAGTGGGCAGGGATCAGGAGGATCTGGAGGTACATCGATTACAGTGTCAGGTCCATTAGTGAGCAGTGGCTCACAGAGTTAGAGGGGTGGTGCTTCGGGAAGCATGAAGAGAAGTCCGCAAAGTTATTCACTAGGGAGTCCACTGATGGACAGTTCACATGGTACTTCAGCATCTACAGGTTCAGGTTCAAGCAGGAGGATAGCAAACAGAAAATTAGGAGTTCAGGCTCCTGATGATGAGGAGGAGGAGTTTCATTCTCCAGAGGTAGAAGAGTGCTCAGGGAAGAGGAAGCCCAAGTGGCTTCAGGATACCCTGAGAGAGGCCACATCTGTTGCTAGTCCTAAGAGGACGATCAGAGAGAGCAGACCACCCGATAGCTTCTATAACTATATGGTAATGGTTTCCAACATCATTGACTCTGATCCTTCTAGCTATAAGGAGGCAGCTAGCCAACAGGTCTGGAGGGAGGCCATGCAGGAGGAGTACTCTTCTATCATGAAGAATGATGTTTGGGAGGTGGTGCCGAGGCCTGAGGGAAAATCTATGGTTACCTCCAGATGGCTTTACAAGGTAAAGCATGCTGCAGATGGCATCATTGAGAAATTCAAAGCAAGGTTTGTGGCTAGAGGGTTCTCCCAGGTAGAGGGAGTTGATTATGAGGAGACCTTCGCTCCCGTGGCTCGATATACTTCGATTCACTCCATCATATCGATAGCAACAGAGATGGGTTGGAAGATCCACCAGATGGATGTGAAGACCACATTTCTCAATGGCTTCATACAGGAGGAGGTGTACATTGAGTAGCCACAGGGCTTTGAGGTGCATGGAAAGGAGTCCCATGTGTGCAAACTGAAGAAGGCCCTTTATGTCCTGAAGCAAGCTCCTAGAGCTTGGTACTCTAGGATAGATACATACTTGCATGAGATGGGTTTCACAAAGAGTGATGGAGATCCGAACCTTTACTTTATTTTGATAGGTGAGGAGCCTCTCATTCTGGTGTTGTATGTGGATGAATTGGTCATTACGGGTGCAGAGAGACTCATAGAGCACTGTAAGAGAGATCTTGCGTCAGAGTTTGAGATGAAGGACATTGGCTTGATGCATTAATTTTTGGGTTTGGAGGTGTGGCAGGGGGAGGGGCATTTCTTCCTGGTGTAGGGGAAGTATATTATGGACATCCTTAGCAGATTCCACATGGAGGATTGCAGCCCCATGTCGACACCGATGATCATCAACTGGAAGAAGCTTCACGCTTCAGATTCTGATTTGGTGGACCCCACATTGTATAGACAGCTGATTGGTTCCTTGATGTATTTGGTCAACACCATACCAGATATATGTTTTGCAGTCAACACGATGAGCCAGTTCATGTGTGAGCCCAGGAGGGTGCACTGGGTTGCTGCAAAACACATTTTACGGTACTTGCAGGGGAAAATGGATTATGGTCTAGATTATAGGCAAGGGGATGGAGTGAGATTGGCAGGTTACACTAATTCTGATTGGGCAGGATGTGCTTCTGATAGGAAGAGCACTTTAGGGTGTTGGTTTGGGTTGGGTTCGGCAGTGGTGTCGTGGTTCAACCGAAAGTAGCAGTCAGTAGCACTGAGTTCAGAGGAAGCAGAGTACATGGCAGCCAGTTTAGCTAGTTGTGAGGCCATCTAGTTTGCAAGATGTTGTTTGGCTTATTTTGTCAACCGTTGAGACCTTCAGTGATTTACTGTGATAATCAGAGTTGCATTAAACTCACAGAGAATCCAGTATTTCATGACAGGTCAAAGCATATCAGGATCAAATATCATTTCATGAGAGACTATGTTCAGAAGGGAGCTGTGAAGCTTTAGTATATTTCCACTGATGAGCAGGTTGCAGATATTCTTACCAAAGCCTTACCATGCGGCAAGCATGTCTACTTGAGAGACAAGATGGGTGTGGTGAGGAACACCTTCCTTGGTAAGAGGGAGTGTTGAAATTTGGTTACCGGAGGACAGGTGGTTCCCTAAGGCTTTGATCTTTGGCCTAGGGAAAAGTTTCCAAAAGAATTTATTTTTTCTCCTAAAGTGACTTATAAAGTTATCAAGTCAAATCTAATTAAAAGTGACTTTAAGTGGCAAAGTTACTAAAGTCTAATTTTAAAGTGACTTTAATAAAGTCAATGTGAAATTAGAAAGTGAAAAGTGACCTTTGATATATATGATTAAGTGGGTCTTTATTAAAGTGGGGTGAATTAAAAAATAGAAAGTGAGATTTAAATGAGAATTTAATCTCAGCCCTAGATCTAAAGCTATCTTAGCCATTAGATTTAGGGATTCCCCAAAAGTCACTTAGGGTTAGGTTAAAGGAGGAAAAGGAGGGAAAAGGTCATTCATTCTTTCATGAGCAGATTGAGAGAAGGAGAGGAAGAGAGCAAAGGATATTTCTGAGCAGAGAAGAAGGAGGAATAACAACACCTTGGCACGCATACCGAGGCAAAAAGATTTCAGCAAATCCGTACAACAAGCAGCAACACAAAGTTCAAGGCAAGTGGCGCAAATTTCGAGGAGGGAAAACAAAATTTAATTCAGCACAAATTTCAAGGTCCGTACAACAGTTAAGGAGGCATGGAAACCAAGGTTTTTACAGCAGCAAAAACATATCTGTTTTCTGAAATCCGTACGATAGTTTTCAGCACGTAAATCGAGGTCTGTACAACAGCCTACAACATGTTTTTCGAGGCAGCAAGTGGAACAGTTTTTGAGGAGGCCGTACAGCTGTTCCGAAACTGTTTTCGGTGTTGTCCATACAACATTGAATGCTGTAATTTCTACTGTAAATTTTTGGTTTTGTTTGGCATGAAAATCGAGGCAGAGGATGTGCATGGTTTTCGAGATAAGTAAAAACACTGGTTACTAGAATTTTTCTGTGTTTTCTATTTCTCTGTAAAATATATTTGTCAGAAATAAAAGAGAGCTTTCGAACTGGTTTTCCCCAAGAGTTGTAGGGGGTTTTCCCAGGGTCACATTGACCAAAAATCAGGGTGTCAAAATTCTATGTGTGGCTGATTTATTTTTTGAGCTTTTATTTCTGCATTCAGCATTGTGAAATTTTCAGAATTAGTGCTTTCAGAAAATATTTATTTTTTCCAGCTTGTTGAATGTATGGCCATGGGAATGGGCATTTAACTATATGGGAGAAATAAGGAGAAACTGAAAACTGGGATTGGGTTATCAAATTTCTATAGTTTCCAAATGGTGGACCTCCTTAGTACCCCCACAAGGCAAAAATATGTTCCAGTTCCAAACAAAAATGAAACTGCTCAAAGGCAAATTGAAGGTATGGAACAAAACAACCTTTGGAAACAACTTCACAGAACATAAATAACTGGAGGAAAAAATGAAGAAGTTGCAACAGACCATTATCCAGGAAGGATGCTCAACCGAGTCAGAAAGTCAGGAGAAGACCTTAACTACTCAGATGGAAGAAAGATGGAACCAGGAAGAAACACTGCGGAGAAAAAAATCAAGAATCTGCTAGCTCAAAGAGGGAGAATGAAACACTAAATTCTTTCAACGTTCCACCATTCAGCACAGGATGCATAATAGAATTACTGTTCTCAAGAACCAAATTGGTGAAAGGCTGGAAATGAAAGAGGCCATCACTGAGGAGATGCACAATCACTTTAGGAAAATTCTACAGGAACCCAATCACCAGAGACATGATGCCATTGGGGAAATGACTCAACACATTCCCAAGTTGATAATGGATGAACACAACATGATGTTTCTCGCAGCTACCACTTTGGTTGAGGTGGAACAAGCAGTCTTCCAGTTGAAGACATGGAAAGCTCTAGGTCATGATGGATTTACCACCAACTTCTTCCATTTTTTCTGGGAGACCATTCAAAACAAAGCCTGGGACGTAGTGGAGGAATCATGCACTACTCGCTGTCTTATACCAGCGCTAAACGCTACCTTCATCACTCTGGTTCTAAAACAAGACAATGCAACCTCGCCAAGTAAGTACAGGCCCATAGCTCTCTGCAATTTCATTTACAAAATTATCTCAAAAGCTATTGCTAATAGGCTGAAGCAGCTCCTTCCCATAATTATCTCCCCAGAGAAAATAGGTTACGTGGAAGGCAGGAAAAATTCTTGATGGCATCATCTTAACCCATGAAGTCATTCACTCTCTCAAAACCTCCAAAAAGCCTAGCATGCTTCTCAAAATCGACCTATCCAAAGCGTTTGATAAACGTGGTTTGGACTACATCAGAAAATTCCTCATAGCCTTTGGCTTCAACCACACCTGGGTACGCTGGATCATGAGTCTTATCACCTCCCATTTTCTCTCCATTTTGGTCAATGGTATCCCCTCTGCTACCTTTAATCCCTCGAGAGGCATTAGACAAGGGGACCCCCTTTCTCCCTTCATCTTCATCATTATGGCTGAAGGATTGGGTCACCTTCTCAAAAGCTCCATCCATTCAAGTGCCTTGCTTGGTCTACCCCTCCACAACTTGCCCCCCTACTCCCACTAACAATTTGTGGATGACAATATGATTATGGATTACCCCTCTGTCCAAGAAGCCTGCTCCCTCAAATCCATTCTAGACTCCTTCTCTGAGGCCTCTGGAACAGAGGTCAACCCTGAAAAATCACAGATCTTTTTCTTTCATACCCCCCCTCTCACTCAGTGCAGCATTTCCCGCGTCCTAGGATTCTCCATTGCTTCCCTACCTTCCAAATACCTTGGAGCTCCTCTTACTGACCCTGCGATCAATCACTCCTCCTGGCGAGCTCTGTTGGACAAAATGGAAACCTGGTTATCCAACTGGACCCATCGCTCTATCAATATTGCTAGTCGCCCGGTTCTCATTAAATTTGTCTTGCAATCTCTCCTCATATACCTGTTCTCAGTCCTGGCAGCCCCCAAATGGGTCCTCAAGGCCATGCGCAACTTTCAAATATCTTTCCTTTGGGGTGGCACCAAAGAAAAAAAGAATGGGACTTATTCAACTGGAAGGATGTTTGTACCCCTAAAATTTAGGGGGGATTAGGATTGCGCGATCCTGAGCACAGTAATAACATAATGGGAGCCAACATCTGGTGGAAATGGGTCTCCAAAGTCAACACTCCATGGGCCAACCTATGGACGACCAAGTATGCACACTCCTGGCCTAAGGAGGACCTCATTTGGTACAACTTAGAGTCTGGGGGTTCCCAAATCTGGAAAGCAGCAAGTAGCCAAAAAATGATGATACAAAGTCATAGCTTCTAGGAGCTGCGAAATGATAACCAAGCAAGATTCTAGGAGGACTCTTGGCAGGAGATGCCATGCCTTTCCTCCATCTTCCCTAGACCTATATGGAGTGTGGCTCTCCAAGGAAGACAAAGACAGAATGTACAAGACTTCTAGATGGATGACACCTCCCAAGGATATAGGCAATGGCTACACACGAATAGATGTCAAGTCAACTGGAACAACGAGGGCCACACAAACATCTAGGAGGACCTCATCACCAAAAGAAAAATCAGAGTAAGGACAGGACCTCATAGCCTTTGCTAGGGGTATATGCTTAGTGGAAACTACTTGACTAAGGAAGCTTACAACATACTTCATCAGCAGAAACCCAGCCCAATAGATCTCATCTGGAAAAAGATATGGATGACCAATATTTGGCCTAAATTAGCCACCTTCCTGTCGTTGCTCAGTAAACGATACATCCTCACATGGGAGAATTTTTTGAAGAGGGGGTTTGTAGGACCCTCCAGGTGCACTTTATATTAGGAAAAGCTAGAAAACATCGATCACCTATTGGACCAATGTCCCACCGCTAATTTCCTGTGGGATAGAATTACAATCTTATGTAGTCATTCCAACCAAGTAAGGGGAAATATCATCAACACCATCAGAAAATGGATGGAAAATCCTTATACCAGTACTCTCCTGAATAGACTCTGGAAGATCATTCTAGGCATCCTCATTTGAAACATCTGGAAGGAAAGGAAAAACCACATCTTCAAAGAGAAAGCATCCACATCAGAGAAACTCTGGGACCAGATTCACATCAACCTCTCTGAAACATTGGCCTTAGACGCTTGGAGTCAGGAGTGTTAGCCACCTATAATTTTTTTTCAAGCAAACAGGTGGCTAAATATATTTCTAAGCCTTCAAGAGATACATTTCCTTTGAAAACCTATCATTCTTGAAGCTTCCATGTGTCTTCTATCCTTTAAAAGACCCTCATTGCTGTTTCCATTGAATAATCCTGCTGTTTTGTGAAAAAGAATGCTTCAAAAGGCCTCTGTAATTGCCCATTTTCACTCATTTCCCTTCATTTTCATTAAGCCTCATTTTCCTCTTTAGAACCTCCATATCCCTCTAAAAACCTCCAAAATCCCCCAAAAACCTCTAAAAATCCCTTTTATTGGTTTAAATCACCCTTTTTCCCTTTACCGAAGCCAAGAAATTCCTTAAAAAACACTCATTTTGGCTTAAAAAACCCCTTTTTTCATTGAGGCCTTAAGCCCCTTTTGGCTTAGCCCTTAGCCCCTTCTCCGCATATAACCTGGCGCCAGAACCAAGCGCTAGCTCTCAAGTGCTAATCACAATCAAAGCTTTTTGTTACTGTGTTCCCTTTGTTTCCTTATATTTTTCCGATGCGATGAAACTTTGTTCCATAGGCCTCCGCTTCAATATTGACCATCGATCTTTAGAGATCCAACGGTTAGTGCTAATGTCACATCGCGCCCATGAAATCTCTTCATTACCCCTTTGATTTTGTATCCACCGTTGATCTCTTTCATAATCCAACGGCCTCGCATGATCGCCAATCGCAAAAGTCTTAAGCACCATCCCATTGTATCCTCCAATGCTGATTCGTTGATTAGATTTGGATCGTTGATCCATACAGATCCGACGGCTAAGACACCATCGCAACCCATTCCTGTGCCCAACATCATTGCTCTGCTGATTTAATCTGGACCGTTGAATCCACAAGAACCAACGGCCCAGATTTAATCGTGCTCTGCTCTTGTGCCCTCCGTCATTCCCCCTCTGATCTAATCCCGACCATTGATCTCTTTCATGATCTGACGGTCCGTGATAAATTGCAAATCGCAAAATCAAAAGACTTCGGAGTTTGGCCCACTACTTTTTCTTCGATGTGATTAGATCTCCGCTGTCCATTCCGCCAGATCTGATGGTCCAGATTTCATCACACTCCGCCTTGCCCTTCCTCTGTTCCACTGTTCCGCCGATCCCCGATCAAATCTTGGTCATCCATTCTATAGATCCAACGGTTAGGATTTAATCTGTCATTGGCTCTTCCCAGCTTATCACCCGTGCATCTTTCTATATCGCGCTCTCATCCCCACCGTCAGATCTCTCCGCCTTTCATCCAACTGCTGAGAATGCATATCGCGTGATTTCTGCGTCCGAAGTTTAATGTTTCAAAATTACGTGATAAAAGCAGTTTTGGGAGGGACACATGTTAGGCAGAGAGGCATATCGCATTTTTTTTTAGAATTTTCAAAACCACTCCAAAGTTGCGTGAAACTAGCAGTTTTCCTCTAAAAACCATTCCTCCCCGATATAGTCCTTCTTTAATCCTGACCGTCGATTGCTTTAATTGGACGGCTCATATTACATCGTGTTCCCATCCATATTACATTCATTCGACCTTCCGAAGGACTTCATTGGAAGAATCTCCACCGTTAATATCT
Source organism: Pinus albicaulis (assembly GCA_034641835.2). Lineage (NCBI taxonomy): Eukaryota > Viridiplantae > Streptophyta > Pinopsida > Pinales > Pinaceae > Pinus > Pinus albicaulis. The sequence continues at coordinate 66,590,101 of CM076569.1, read as the reverse complement.
TTCATGATCTGACGGTCCACATTCAATCTTCCTCTGCCCTCCTGGTCCCACCACCAAAAACGCCCGATCTCATTCATTTTATCCTTTTTCCTTTGTATGCGCCCAAACACTAAAGGTTATTTTTTTCATATAATTGAGTCTAAAAGACTCCATCGGTGAATCCTGACCGTTGATCACCATCCATCAGTCTAATCGGATGGTCTAAAGCCCTCCTCGCACCAAACTTTCATCAGCTCAGTTTTTCACCATTTCGCCATGATTTTCACTCGTTTCTTCACTGCTACCACTATTTTCATCGTTTCTCTCCATCCTCCACGAGCCTCCAAAGCATCCATCCTCCCTCCCGCATGGATTTTTATAACATGTTTATTGTGTTTTTGCAGGGTTACGAATGGTAAAAATCATTCTCTGTCTCACTATCACAGACAGGGTAAATCTAGAGCACAAAACGCCATTTTCAGAGCCAAAGATTGCAGGGAAGGTGCCTGAGAAGGTTTAAACATGATTTTTAGTAAATATCAGAGTTATTAACTCTGTTTCGAATCCTCCAGCGCCTTTGCAACAAGTGTATCCGCAGACAAGACAGAAAAGAAGCGGAAAAGAGTATCAGTGAAGGATTTAAAGGGATTAAAGCCCATTATTGAAGATTAAATGCTTTAATCCAGTGTCTAAAGGATGAAGATACAGATTGAAGACCTCATAAATTATTGACAAGGCTAATAAGGCCTAAAGTGCATGAAGAAAACCATATCAGTGTTTTCACATCAGCAGAATGTTCTTTCCCAAGAAAGGACAAGTTCCCATAGTGCTTTTGTTCTCCATCAAGTTCCTGAGAAGATCACCACCCTAACAGAAGTCCTAAGATTGCCAGAGCATTAGTTACATAGTATGGAAGGCCTGAAAGTCATTTATCTACCTTACTTTTCCCAGTGTACAAATAGAGTACAAAATTCCAGAGAGTACTTCAAGAACATACCTTTGGAGTTATTATCAGCCTGTCGAAGACCACTAATTCACCCAAAGAGTACTAAAAGTCAATATGGGATATTAAAACAGAATGGGCCTCAAACACTTTTATTCCTCTGTTTTAATGATTCATTTAAAGTTATATCTACCTCTACTGCCACACTTTCAACTATAAGAACTCTTGAGAAACACATTGTAAATGTTGGTTATCCGTGGATTGTAAGCTGTTTCTTTGAGATAGAGTTTTGTGTGTATTAGTTGTAAAATAGTCTGGGAGATGATTTCTAGCTGATATCAAGCTGCTGGACAATGATGTATGTGACTGGTGTTGCTCTTTAATATGACAAGCATGTTCATTGGATCCTGATCTAAATCAGTGGTGATGTATTCTATCTTTGTCAATGTTTTCTCTCTGTTATTCATCGTGTTTCATTTCTCTGATAAGAATCAGTAAAATAGCTTAGGATATATTGCTGTAAAGTACCCTTATGCTTCCTGATCTTCTTATCTTTTATGTTTTCCACTAATTGTGTTATCTAAGAACAAATTCGAGATAATTTAACCAGTATAGTAGTTGGTTCTCCCTGTTTACTGATGTATGAATTTAAAGTTTATTTTTTAGATGTTATTGTCTGGTTTAAGCTAAAAGAATTGGGATACTGGGAGATTCAGAGTTGGTTCTGTCTCACTAGGGTCATTTTCCAACAGTTTAGCCTTACTAATATCCCTTAAGTTGAATGTCAAAAGAATTGAAAGTTAAAAGTCTTTCTCTGATCTTGGGCTTCACTTTGTGTCAAATCTTAAATGTTGTCTATTGTCTGAAGAGTTAGCCTCGTTAGGAGAGTGATCATAGATGGTTAAGGCATTCCCTATCCCTATATTTGCTCCTAAGTGGTCACCTTGGAAGGTTTCCTTGTCATTCAACCTAATTTCCTTATTGTTTCATCCCATACTATCATCTTTATAGATCCTTTATTTTAGATGACTAGCCCATTTGGAAGCCTTGGATATTGAATTGCAAGTAACCCCTTTTATGACCCCATTGCCCAATGGACTTGATTTTTCTTTGAATTATCTCCCCATTGCCAAAAATCCTTCTTTTCTCACTTCTTTGTCTTACTTTGAACCCTTCTTTCATGTTTCCCAACCAAAAAAAAAAACAAACAAAACAAAACCCTTGTGCCCTATAACTAGCCTAATACCTTAAAATTGAACTTCAAAGATACATATTTATTTGCATTTATAGAGAGATCCCTCTCTGGATCCAGGAGGGCTAGATCCTGAGATCCCAAAGTGGTTTGATGTTTTCTTGTCCTTTGGTATTGCCAAACCTGCCAAAACACAGGAACCACAACATAATGGCGACTCCGCTGGGGAAGTTCTGAGTAAACTTCACATTTGATATCCTTAGTATCTCAGAAAACCCCTTGATTCAAGAATATTTGGTGTGTTATCCAGTTGAATCTGCCAACATAATGGCGACTCCCCTGGGGAACTTTGAGTAAAACACTCTTTAAAACATATCTAAGAACTCAAAGAAGACCATAGAAGCCTTGGTTTGGTAGTAAATCACTGTGGTGGATAGTAAATCTCCTTAAAACATTCTAAACCTTCCACCTAGCAACTCCACAGTTCCTAAATGACCATAAGACTTCGTTGATGATCAGTAGGCCTATTGACTATCTTTGTTTTCACAAGACTCCACTGGGAGACCAGTTGCATTACAACATCATCCATATTAAAGGAAACACATAGGATTAAGCTTCTTGGTTTGAAGATAGTTTGCCTCTTAAATACTGTCATACCTAGCTAACTTTCTTCATTGAGACTTAACATACTGGCTTCAAGAACAATCCATACTAGAGCTTATCCTAATCCAAACCCACCTAAGATAGTTGACAACCTGTTGAAGCCTAGAAAATCTCTGCTTCAAACATCGGGGAAAACCACCCAGTCGGGACCTTAAGACAGCTCCTTTTCCGTTTGGTATGGTGGCTCCGACTGGATTTAAAGGACCAGTTTCCTTGTAACTAAATGGATTGGATGGGATGGGTGGAAATGGGACTAAATTAACTGAAATAAAACTATCTAATTTAAGCTAAACATTGATAAAGAAATTCTAACACTAACCCGGGTAATTATATGTGAATACAACGTAAGATTGTTCCAATTCAACAATAACCATGAAAATGTATTATTAATTAAATTGAAATGTGCAGAAACAAATAAAGATAACTCTGTTTAAGAAATTAAACAGAGTTATATTAGCATATTGCATTCATCATTGTATACCATTTACATGTAACTATGAAAAATAACGTTTCAATTATACTAAAAAATGATATATAGAAGGAAGCGTTATGAAAACAAATATACATATAAATGATAGAAATTTTAAAACGAATATCATAAGACAAAAGAGATCAGCAGTGAACAGATAGAAATACCTTGTTCATCTTGAAGTCTTTCAAATGAATTTATTAATTTATCCAACTATGCAGTGATGCAAATCAAATTTGTACGTAAAATGAATATCTTAAAGATAATTCCGCATAAAAATCACCAGATGTGATCCTTTTAAAAAATATATAAGTCAGTGGAGTACAGAAATGTAATCTCCAAGTCAAAAATATTAAAATCCAGAACCCTTCTCTAAATGCATGAGAAGGGTTTAAATACTACTTAGCTAAATCTAAAAATAGTCTATTACAAAAAATTAAGGATTCGGTTTAATGAACGTCCTTTTCCTAGGCTAAAATACAGTAAAATTAAAACTAAATCTATCTATCATGAACTTGATCTTCAAACTTTACAGTATCTACATAGTTTTGAGAATCTCTCACAATTTAACTCGTAATTCAAATCGTCTTAAAAGACAAAGAGTCGGCAAGCGTAGGAGTACCTTCGTAGCATTGATGATACAATTGAGGCGACCAGGCCGACTATGTGGCTTTGGAATGCCAAGTACATCCAAAGAGTGAGTCCTAATTCAATCTTGCCTGTACTCTTTGGATGGATTTCTGGTTTTTTCTTCAGCTTTTTGCTTCCATTCTATTTGGTGTATTGATTGCCTGTGGGGAGATATCCCATCAGCTTTCAGAATCAAGTTAGCTTTGTGTAAATTTTCATTTACACAATCAGTGAGAGTGTTTGCCGCTGTAGCCGCCTCCTCTGCTGCCTTTTCTGCCCTTCTGATTTGTGCATCCCAGTTATTGAACAATATTTCTTTATGGTTTTCATTAATGATTGGTGCACCAGCTTTTTTGCCTTCTTCTGTCTTTTTCCATGCCAGATAATCATTGATCTTTTCATTAATCAAATCATAATCATTTCATAAATCTACGACATGATTTGTGATTTTATCGCTCTCTTGGCACAAAGAATTCCATTGTAAGATTTTTTGGCAGAAAACTTCCTCTTGTTGCAGTAGTTGATTGTTCAAAGAGATAGTTTTTGAAATGAATTCTGGAAGCTTAGGATCATCTTTATGCTGATCTTGGATAATCTTTATTTGTTTGTCTTTATCAGCCAAGATTTTTTGATGTCCTATTTGCATTTCTTGAAGTTGTTGTTGTAACTCTTCAAGTTTCAATTGTGCTTCCTTATTGGTCTGCATCCGGCAGTAATTGTTGTTGCAGTAGCTTTTACCTCGCTTCTCTTTTTTCTTTTTCATCCAACAAAAGTTGTATCTCTACTGCTTTATCACTTGTTGCAGAAGCATAAGCTCATGTTATTTGAGATAACTTAGTGAGATTATGAGTAGGCTCTGTGGCAGGATCTTTCCACAAAACATCTACTTGTTCTGCTTCAGTAGCAATTGCACTTTCTATTTTTCTCTTTTTTCTCTGTCTCTTCACTACTGCTTTGTATTTTGGGCTGTAGAATACATCCAAAGGAGGAATGTCCTCTACATTAAGTACAATTTCAGAGGAGGGTGTGATTGGTATGTGCTCTGTCACTGTGACTGTGCTGCTTGTTCCTGTGTTCAAAACTTTGGTTGTCTGGATAGGGGTCTGTACATTCTGTCCTTCTACATTAATCAATTGGTTGAAGGTTTCCCATTCTTTGTCTAATTCAATAATGACTGGCTGTTGCTGTACATTGGTTGGAGGAGGATTTGTCTGTTGATAAGTCACAATTTGCTGTTGAGCAAGTTCTTTTGATTGTGCAGAATCCTTAATGGATTCTTCCATTTTATCTTCCTTTTCATTAGACTTCTTGGAATGTTCAGAATCTCTGTCAGATTTTGATTTAGATTTATCTGTGCTTGAACTGTCGTTAAGACTAACACTAGGAGTTTGCTCCCTTGAGGGCTCTAAGCGTAGACTATCCAAAGGAATAGGAGTTAGTCTTCTTTCTCTGTAAAGTTTGAATTCCTGGAATTCCTCTGGAGATAACTGCGTTTGAGCTGAATTCAAAACTTCTTTAAATGAATTTCTTGCTTGGAACATATCATCAAAAAGATCCCGTTCCCCGAAAAATTCCCTTACTCTGATTGCATTGGTGAAATTCTTAACAATATCATCTGGGTTGAATAACCTTCTCGAAAATTTGAACAGTTGTAGACATGTAATGTTGCCTATCTCTTGGAATGCATGACCAATATCAAACAGTGAAAATGTTCCACATTTTACAGGAAATTGTGGCCAAATGCCTTTTTTCTTCTCTTTTAAATCTTTTGTTATACCTCCCTGGCCACAGGTCTGATAAGCAATTTCCCGAGCTACAAGTCTATCTGGAACATATAAGGGTAAAACATGGGGAGAAGCATAACTTCCAAAAACCCTAATATAGGTGAAAAATTCTTCTCCAAACCATCTTGCGACGGGAAGAATATCAACCTCTGTTTCTGAGGATAACCTCGGGGCATCCTTATTATACAATGTTTTGTACAATGGCAACATTATTCCATGACAAATTTGGTAAAAATGGGGGACAAAATTAGACTCCCATAGTTCTTTATGGTATACATGAATGGGCAAAGGATCGTGGATAGTCCATTTCCAGCCCATCACAGGGAATTTAGAGACATAGCAGATGGCGTCCATGACATAAGCAGACAAATAAAAAGGCGGATAAACCCGCTGGGAAACATTTCGATTAGACCGGTAATGAAAAATAGCAGTGGTGAGATTATCAGATAGGATTTTGGCCCAATCTACAATTGTAGAATTAACAGCCGCATTCAACAAAGGAAGCCATTCGGGTAATATCATATTTATGTCAGCCTTTCCAAAAAGCCTGCATAACATGGCAGCTATAAAACAATAAGGAGAGGTAAGTGAACCCGTGCTGTACATACCTTGTTTGTTTTTCTTCAATGGTTCACTTCTTTTGGTCCACTCCTTTGTGCATTCTGCCAAATTTGAGTGTTCTTTGGCAAACTCTTCCATAAATTGCTTGTTGAAAGTTGCCTGAGGTTCTGGCAGCTTGTACATTAATCTCAGATCTTCTATGGTGAATGACTCAATTAGCTCTTCAGATGGATTTCTGAACTGTCTGTCCAAAATATCTGTGCTATCCAGCACCCATCTCACCATGTCTGTATATGGGAGAATCCTTGGCCTTGCTACTATTCTATGTACAAATGAGCAAGCCAAGTCTCTAAGGGTTGCTTCAGACGTATCCTTTGAACCTGCTGTAGCTGCAACTTTTATCACCATAGGGTTTTCATCTTCTAACAGTTTATACATTCCCTCCCAAGTGGATATACCGGCATCCTTGTTACAACCAGTGTCTGCGTATAGCGAAGCCATTTCTTTGTTCTCAGAACTTGAGCTCTTCTCCTTCTTACCCATAGTGTTTAGCGGAAGATTTGTATAGTGGTCTGCTCCTTCATGCCTGCGTTTTACAAATATATGAGAGTAATGATATAAGAAAGGTGATGAGACTGTTTCGAATATGAAAGCGGATGAAATATAATATTTAAATTGTGAAACGACTTTCAATCTAAACACAATCTCATTTCACATTAATAATCAATCCAATCATTTAATATAATCATTAAAGTGCATAACGGATTTGACATATGGGAAGATTGCCTTGGGATAGCGCGCCTACATGAATCTGCGACATTGCGATCTGCGATTTGCTGCGCAATATCGCAATATCGCAAAATGAAGTTATTGCAGTCATAAAAATAGCGCAAAAGCAGAAATTGCGCAATAGCGCAAAAGCACATATCGCAAAAAGCGCAAAAGCGCATAATCGCAAAAGCACAAAATCGCAAAAGTGCAAAATCGCAAAAGTGCAAAATTGACAAGAGCGCAAAAGATATTCATTAATCATTTCTGTTTTCTGCGCTATGCGATCTACGATCAATGCGTTTTATATATACCATTTTGTTATGGATGCGCTATCTTGTTTAAAGAGCAATTTTATTATAATCTATCATAAACTTAAGTGTTTCTAAATATTCTTTCTAAGGGATTTCTATAGGTTTATGATAGAAAGTTTTATTTGAAAAGGCAAACAAATCGTAATTGATTTTTTGGATTTTTAACTAAGGGTCCTCATTTATTTAGTATTATTACTAATATTAAATAAAAAGGGGGGTTGTTGCTGGTCACAACAATTGGCGATTCACTGAAAGAAATAGTTATCTCTGAAAAAATAAAATGAATATTCTATCTTTAGTAAGTAAAGATTTTTAAAGATAATGAAAACTATCTTAGGATAATTCAAATAAAATGTAACTATGAAAAAGAAATAAAAATCATTTCATAATTTCTTTCTAATTACTTAAGAAATAAAAACATTTTGGGTTATCTCAAGCTTTGATTGGTGTTAATAATGAAGTAAGTGGATCTCTCTAAGTTTTGGTTTTATAATATACTCAATTGCCATAGGTATTGCCTCTGCTGCCAGCAAACATTCATAGTCTCGACAGGGTTACCTTTAAACCATTAACTATTCATTGTCCCATCCAACTAAAATTATGACTTTTTAAAAGATAAATTCATAAGACCTATTATCTCATGTTTTTGTCTTTTATTTATTTTTTATTTTAAGAGCCATTGTTCTGGTTTGGCAGCCAGTTAATAACAATGCCATTCACTAGTTATAATTAAACTGAACAAGTTGGCTCGTGATGAGACCCCTTGTCTTATATTTATAAGCCATTACCCCGTTTTGGTATGCAGTATTGGTAATGTCAGTTTTTATTACTCCTTATGAACATGGTAAGTCGGCTCGTAATGAGACCTCTTATCTCTTAAAATTTTCGTATAATTTCTTAGAATTACATTCTAAAAAATCATAACTTAAATGGATGGGGTGAAATAGTTTTATCCTTAAGAATCAATGGATGACAATTTTCAGAGTTTTTTGAGTTCCAAAACTTTGAAAAAATCTTTACTTTGATATATAACCTTTCTCTGCTTAATAAACTTATAATGATTTACATTCTTCTCAAGTTTTCAAAAGATCATGTAAATGATTGAAATAATCTTTCAAAATTTAACATCTTATTTTAAACTATTCAAAAAATGTGATCATTACTTTAAAAATTCTTATTTACACAAAATAAGTATTTATAATATTTTTCTGAAGAAATTTTCTTAAATAGTAAACAGTCAATCAGAGACTCATAAGCAACTTTTATTTGCAAAAATAAAAACAATCAAAAACTTTGCAGAAAGAAATATGTACAGTTTAAGAAGGGGTTACCTCCTTATGAAAAGAATTTCTTCAAGATAAGCCCATTTACAGGAAGAGACTCTCTCTTACCTGTTAGATCTTGGAGTATAAATGTATTTGAGCTTATCTTCTCAACGATTTGAAATGGTCCAAGCCACATTTTCTGAAATTTGGTATGTTTACCCTTTTCTTCGTGTGCTTTATCCCATTTCAAAACGAGATCACCAATTGACAAAAATTTTGAGCCGGTAGAACTTGCATCAAAAGAAGATTTTACAAGCTATTGATGTTTTTCATGAGTAATTTTTGCTTTATCCCTATCTTCTTCTAATTTAAGGATTTGATCATATCTCAATTAAATGGATGAAGAGGGATTTTCTTCAATAAACTGCACTAGGGCTAATGATGAGAGAGTTAAATTTGATGGTATCACAGCTTCTTTTCCGTAAAACAGATTGAAAGGTGAAGTCCCTATTGAAGCTTTTTCAGTGATACGATCAGCCCATAACGCAAAGATTAAAGATTTGTGCCAATTCTTTTGATTTTGATCAACGGTCCTTTTAATGATTTTGATAAAGTTTTTATTAGTGGATTCAGCCAAACCATTACCTTGTGGATAATAATTTGCTGAATATTTTAATTTAAAACCTCTTTTGACTGCAAATTCAATTAAACTATTTCCAGAGAAGTAAGATGCATTATCAAAGACAAGGGCTTGAGGTACACCAAACCTGGTTATGATGAATTGATCTATGAAATCAATAATTGCATTAGAATTGGCTACCTTCAAGGGGATTACCTCTACCCACTTTGTAAAGTAATCAGTTGCAGTAAGGATGTACTTGTGCTGTTTGGAAGAATGAGGTACTATCTCACCAATAATGTCAAGCCCCCATTGTTCGAATGGTTGCTCAATAGTTACTGGTTGTAAAGGAAAAGCTGATTTCCTTTGTCTTCCACTTGCAGTTTGACAAATTTGGCACTTCCTTAAGTA